>PVIH01017237.1:0-42562 GCA_004025045.1 Sigmodon hispidus | reverse complement strand
AGATGGTTTCAGTGCCGAATTCTACCAGACATTCAAAGAAGAATTACTACCATTACTCCTCAAACTATTTCACACAGTAGAAACTGAAGGAATATTGCCAAATTCCTTTTATGAGGCCACAATCACCCTAATACCCAAGCCACTCAAAGACACAACAAAGAAGGAGAATTACAGACCAATTTCCCTCATGAATATTGATACGAAAATTCTCAACAAAATTTTGGCAAACTGTATACAACAATGCATAAAAGATATCATCCACCATGACCAAGTAGGCTTCATCCCAGAAATGCAGAGCTGGTTTAACATATGAAAAACTGTAAATGTTATCCATCATATAAACAAACTAAAGAAACAAAACCACATGATTTTATCCTTAGATGCAGAAAAAGCCTTTGACAAAATCCAACACTCCTTTATGATTAAAGCCCTGGAGAGATCAGGAATACAGGGAGAATACCTAAATATAATTAAGACGATTTACAAGAAGCCGACAGCCAGTATCAAACTTAATGGAGAAAAACTCAAAGCAATCCCACTAAAGTCAGGAACTAGACAAGGATGTCCTCTCTCCCCTTATCTATTCAATATAGTTCTCGAAGTTTTAGCTAAAGCAATAAGGGAATGAAAAGAGATTAAGGGTATACAAATTGGAAAAGAAGAAGTGAAGCTATCTCTATTTGCAGATGATATGATTGTATATATAAGTGACCCACAAAATTCTTCCAAAGAACTGCTACAGCTGATAAACACCTTCAGCAATGTAGCAGATTACAAGATAAACTCAAAGAAATCAGTAGCCCTTCTATACACTAAAGATAGAAGAGCTGAAAAAAGAAATAAGGGAAACATTACCCCTCATATTAGCTGCGAATTGCATTAAATACCTTGGAGTAACTATAACCAAAGAAGTAACAGACCTATTTGACAAAAATTTTAAATCATTTAAGAAAGAAATTGAAGACGATATCAGAAAATAGAAAGCTTTCCCATGTTCCTGGATTGGTAGGACCAACATAGTAAAAATGGCAATTCTACCAAAGGCAATCTACAGACTCAATGCAGTGCCCATCAAAATCCCAACACAATATTTTTTGGACCTTGAAAGGACAATACTCAATTTCATTTGGAATAACAGGAAAGCCAGGATTGCCAAAACAATTTTACTCAACAAAAGAACCTCAGGAGGTATCACCATCCCTGACTTCAAGCTATACTATAGAGCTACAGTAATAAAAATGAACAGCCTGGTACTGGCATAAAAACAGACTTGTGGACCAATGGAATAGAATTGAGGATCCAGACATTAACCCAAAAACCTATGAACACCTGATTTTTGACAAAGAGGCCCAAAACATTCAATGGAAAAAAAGATAGTATATTTAACAAATGGTGTTGGCATAACTGGAATGAAGTGTGTAGAAAAATGCAAATAGATCCGAGCCTGTCACTCTGCACAAAACTCAAATCCAAGTGGATCAAAGACCTCAACTTAACGCCAACCACTTTGAACTTGATAGAAAAGAAAGTGGGAAATACACTTCTACAAATTGGCACAGGCCACCACTTCCTAAATATAACAGCAGTGGCACAGGCACTAAGACCAGCAATCAATAAGTGGGATCTCCTGAAGCTGGGAAGCTTCTGCAAAGCCAAGGACACTGTCAATAGGACAAAACGACAGCCTACAGAATGGGAAAAGATTTTCACCAACCCTACAAGTGATAGAGGACTGATCTCTAAGGTATATAAAGAGCTCAAGAATTTAGATCCCAATACCTTGAATAACCCTATCAAAAAATGGGGTTCAGATCTAAAAAGGGAATTCTCAGCAGAGGAACTACAAATGGCTAAAAGGCACCTGAAAAAGTGCTCTTCATCTTTAGCCATCAGAGAAATGCAAATCAAAACAACTTTGAGATACCACCGAACACCTGTTAGATTGGCTAAGATAAAAGGCACAGATGACAGCCTATGCTGGAGAGGATGCGGAGCAAGGGGAACACTCCTCCATTGTTGGTGGGAGTGTAAGCTTGTTCAGCCACTTTGGAATACAATATGGAGGTTTGTCAGAAAATTGAGAATCAATCTCCCCAAGGACCCAACAATATCACTTCTGGGTGTATACCCTAAGAGGCACATTCACACTCCAAAGGTATTAGCTCAACTATGTTCATAGCAGCATTATTTGTAATAGCAAGAACCTGGAAACAACCTAGATGTTCCTCAACTGAAGAATGGATTAACAAACTGTGGTACATCTACACAATGGAATACTACTTAGCAGTAAGAAAAAATGATATCCTAAAATTCGCAAGCAAATGGATGGATTTGGAGAATATCCTCCTGAGCAAAGTATCACAAACTCAGAGAGATAAGCAGGGCATGTACTCACTCACTAGTGGTCTCTAAACAAACAAACAAGAAAAAAAGCCAAACATGCCCAAGCGGCAAACCACAACCACGGAACAGCTTGGGATCAGAAACACCCTGGACTTACCCTTCAAACCCTAGTCCAACTATAGGAACACCTGACTCACTCTTGAGGGAGGGGGGACAAAACTGGATTTGGCCAGGAGTGGAGACTGATCCAAGCATTATTGGGTCAGTGGGACCATAGGACTGTCTGCTCCCTGCCCAGGGAGGGGATGGGGAGTTGCAGAGAAGAAAAATGACCAGATGTGGTGGGAGGGGGAAGAGACCTTGAGTAAGGATATACAGGGATGGAAAAAAAGAAATCAGAGGGAAAGCTGAACACATAGTAAATATATGTGTAGCAATCTTATTTGCATTATCACCCTTGATAAGCCATGCTTATGATTCTTATCCTCTGTATAGTTATTGTTAACTCTTCCACATTTTAAATTCTTTTTACTGTTTTTTTGATAAATACAAAATAAAGAAGGGAAAAAAATAAAAAATAAATAAAATAAAAAAATGAAAAAAAAAGAAAGGTGTCATCAAATAACTATGGACACAGATGCAGATGTACAATACATAGTGTTCTGGTAATCCTGCAGAAATGGATAAAGGAATTTAGAAGCCAGAGGGGTCAAGGACACCACAGGAAAACCCACAGAATCAACTAACCTGGGCTCATAGGGGCTCACAGAGACTGAACTGACAACCAGAAAGCCTACATGAGACTGACCTAGACTATATATACATACATACATACATACATACATATAATTGCAATTACTATGTATTTTGGTCCTCTTGTAGGACTCCTAACTGTGGGGAGCAGGGGTTGTCTTTGACCCTTTTACTAGCTGAAAACTTACTCCTCACACTGGCTTGCCTTGTCCAGCCTTATAACATGAGGAGGAGCTTAGTTTTACTGCAACTTGATATGCCATGTTTTATTGATGCTCTTGAGAGCCCTGTCTTTTCCTGAATAGAGACAGAGGAGTGAATTGGGGGATGGGAACAGCGGTGAGTGCAGGTGAGCCTCCGATACGAGGAGGAAGGAGAAACTGTAGAGGGATATAAAATAATCAAACAAAATAAATGAATAAATTTATTTTAAAATAAATAAAATAATCCTTATATAAAAATACCCTAGTTCACAAATAAAAATTCAATGTCCTCTTGGACTTTTTCTTTGATGAGAATGGAATGTTCTTCTCAATCTCTTTTGATTAATTTTGATTTGAATTCTATATTGATAGATATTAGAGTTGCTATACCAGCTTGCTTCTTAGGTTCATTTTCTTGGAGGATCTTTTTCCAGCTCTTTACTCTGAATAAATGTCTATCATTGATGTTGAAGTGTGTTTCTTGTATGTAGCATAAGAATAAATCATATTCTCATATCCTTTCCTATAATATCCAATAATAATATCCAATATATATTATTGCTGAGTATCATGGTGTTCTTATGGGATCCCTAACAGTGTGAGGGATGCTGTCTCTGATTCATTTTCCTGCTGGTGTGACCCTTCTCCTCCTACTGGGTACCCTTGTCCAGCCCTGATGAGATGACATGTGCGTGGTCTTATTGTAGCTTTTTAGGCCATCTTTGGTGGATATAAATGTAATGCCTGCTCTTTTTTGAAGGGAAATGGAGTAGATCTGGAGGAGAAGTGAGGTGAGAGAGAAACTGGGAGGGGGGAGAAGAGAGGGGAAACAGAGGTTGGGAACTAATATATGAAAGAATAATTTAAAATGCAATGAAAACATTACATAGAATTCTCAAAGAATAAATAAATTTTTTAATATGATCTAAGGAGAGTATTGTAACAATTCCTTTTATTTGTATATCTTTTTTGTATACACAAAGGTGATATTCAGCTTTCTAAATCTATATAGGATAATCATAAAAGAACTCTTTTGATGTATACATGTATGTTTAATTAACATTTGTGGCAAATGATTGTGATTACTATATGCAATGGAATTCATATTGGATGAAATAAAACATGGAGCTTTTTGACTTTGTATAAAAGAGTGTCTACTTTTATCAGGAAGCCAGCATAGGTAAATCCAAATCAATCAACTGTGGTAAAGGAAGAAGTTCAAATATGTTTGAAGCATATATTATATGAAAAGGCAGCCAAGGAGTTGGGAAAGGCAGAGGTGTTGGGTTGATAGCCAATATAATCTTCTGATTTTTCCTTGATAGCATAATCTTTGATAGTAGCTACACAGATACCATTTCTGAAAGAAAACAGAAAGCTTAATTCAAACTCCAACCATTGAAATGAGCTGCTATGTAATATCTTTACAGTGAATGGATTCCCTAAAGTTACTTCTATACTGTTCCTATTGAATTGAATGCTGTTGTGTGTCTTTTCTCCAGTCAGTTACTAAAATGGTATAGACTCATTCACAGTCATGAATAATTATGGAAAACCATAGAATATATAATAAAATATAGATGAGAACTGAAGTGAGCAATTGAATTGTTTCTAACCTAGTTTTAGAAAACAATTTATTTGATTCATCCAAGCAAATAATATAATTAACTTCTTACTAACTCATCTATTATCTCAGCTTTCTTTTTATATGATGTAATTAAATAAAATGCAATGTTGAAACATGTAAATATTTTAAACATATTTGTATATATAACTGTGATATAGTTATTGACAAATTATATCTATTTACATACACTATTTCTGTTATGTAAATGTGTTTTAGTATGTTATACAATCTTCTAAATTACATTACATTTTTCCTGAAGATTGTTACATTTTTCCCTGAAAATAAAATGCCTAGAAAATAGGAAATATTTTGACAATGTGAAGGCAAAAATGAAGGAAGAAGGAATACTCACTAGTATATAGTTAAATCAGTAATATTGTTGGCAAAGTTGTTATTGAGGCCTGAGAACTTATCAGTTCTCCATGCCATTAATGAATCCAAACAGAGCTCAAATGTGACTAGCCATGTTAGAGGAGTTACAGTCTGCAATGGAACTTACTGAATGCAACCCAACTAATAGCAAACATTGTTTGCAAAATAGTTTATTGTGTGGTGTGATGTGGTATTCCTTGGCTCCCAGCTACCAGGATACCTTTCCATCCGAGCTGTAATGCTTACATTTGGTGGTTTCCTATCCCTCATCTCCACCCTCAGCAGACTCACCTTCTGGCTCACTGATAGCTCAGCACCCCATTCACCAGCAGCAATTAGCTAAGTTTCTTCTTTGGTAGGTGTAAACATTTCTCTTAAGTGTCTGGCACTCCTCTGATACTCTTGGAGGGGGAGGTTCCTTCAGCCACAATCCTTTAAGGCTAGTGCTGATTTATCCCATTCACCTTGCAATTGCAATCCTGCAATTTCCTTAGGCCAAACCAGGCTATCATGCTGCTTCTTGCCTTTGCCCATCTTCCCCTGGAGCTACTCATAATTCTATAGCTTCTTTAGGCCCTCATGGCTTTTGTGACGCTCTTTCCCAATTCTTTTCTGTGGATGAGACCCCTTCCTCCTCCTAGAGCTCCCTTTTTTGTTCTGGGATTCTCATCTCTATGAAAGCACCAAGTACCAGGTACCAAGTCTCTGCTGGCTTTACCAGGCTAAGTCTCTGACCCTCACTCAGAGAGGAATGTTGATTCTATGCCAACCAGGCGGGTATAGTAAAAGACAAATTCTAACAACTCCAGATGATGGATCTCCAAAATTGTAAGAAACAATTCAATGCCTCTGGCTAGTGGCTTAATTACAGTACAATATGGAATTGGATACAACCCTTCTGAATGTGGCTTCTTCTGCTTTTCTTAATTCTACTAGTAGTACCCTGACTTATAAACTTCTTCTCTAGATTTCTTCAGCAACAGTTCAAAAGATCTCTAACTAGACTTTTAGTCAGTTGGCATTACAGGATTACCAGGCCCTAGCTACAGAGCTATAGGCTAACAATTCCTGATTGTACCCTAATTATGAAGATCAATTTCACTCAAAGGACTTCAATGCCCTGATTCAGCAGGAAGTAGTCTAATAATAATATCATCCTCTTTCCAATGACCTGATTGTTTATCAATAATAAACAAAAGAGGGGGTAATGTAAGCCCCTGGCACCATATGAGGGGCCAGGCTCCCATCTCCAAGGATTTCTACCTGCCAAGTTTCACCCACAGAATGCTCTAACTACCCTAACTGCTGTCTGTCCCCATCCTACAGAGTAAAAAGCCCAATCTCCATATGTGAAATTCCACCAATTCTACTCTGAAAAGTTTTACAAGAAACTCTATATAAACCCTGTATCCTCTTCAGTTTGCTGTGGATTCTCACCTGAATAGAGGCAGCCATCCTCTTGGTTCTTTCCCTCCCAATAAATCTCTTGTGTAAAGTTGGTTATGTGATGTGATTTCACGGTATTCCTTGGCTCCCCGCTTCCACGACTCCTTGCTATCCAAGCTATAAAACTTACAACCATGGCAAATATCATAAATGAAAAATATATAATTGGAGTGGCTCACTTACAACTTCAGAGGTCCAGTCTATTATCATCATGGCAGGGATCATGGCAGCATGCATGCTGAACAATTAGCTGAGAATTCTACATCTTGTAGGCAACAGAAAGTCAATTAATAGTCATGATGAAGGAATCTTCAGCATCAGAGACCTCAAAGCCTGCCCTCATAGTGACACGTGTTCTTCAACAAGGCCACATCTCCTAATAGTGCCACTTCCTTTGGAGGCCATTTTCTTTCAAACTGTCATATTTCAGGAGATAAAGTTACTCAAGAAAATATTGTGTTCACATTTCATTTGGTGAAAAATTTAGTTTATGTAAAAGGAAACAAAGGTTAAAAACAATAATAGACAACTGGTGAAAGAGAACCATGGAGTTGACAGTGCTGCATGGCTCTAACCCCAACACTTGAGAAGAAGAGGCACTTGTGAGTTTGAGGCCAGCCTGGCCTACAGAACGAGTGCCAGGACAACCAGGAATACACAGAGAAACCTTGTTTGAAACATCAATAAATAATGAAATAAAAGAGCACCACAAGTTCAAAATACATGTTTATGGAAAGAGTCCAAATTAAGGACAGGAGAATTTTCATTATGTAAAATAGAAGCAAAAATTGTTGGTATTATTCACAATCTACTCTATATGCCTTTTCTAGTTTCAAACCTCAGTTTAAAAATTCTTGGTAATTATATGTCAAAATTAATTACATATTTATATTCACAAATATTCTAATATTCTAAAATTGTATTGGTCAGAAGCATGGCTATTTCTAAGCTTAATAGCCATGGAATATTTTTATTTATTTTTATTTCATATTTTTACTCTCAACAAAGTATTGGTATCCATGTAAAAAAAATTAAAGTTATAGTCACTCTCAATTCTTTCTCAAAGTTAAGCAGCATCCTTAAACCATGGCACAATTTTCATTTACAGAATACTCTTACAACAATTCTCTGTGTATGTAATTTTTAATATTATAATTTGTTTAAACTATTTTTACAAATATAATCACAGGTATATCACTTTAAAACATCATTTTTTTTTCAACTCAACCTTTTAAGATTTAGCCTTCTTGACACCTAAGGTAGTACATTTACATTAGGCTTCTATTTCATTCTCTTTACCAATTTCTTGATCTTATCTGTTTAATAGATTTTAGGTGGATTGTATATTTCAATTAGGCTACTTCATCTCTAGGAACAGTATTGTATCACTTGTAGAACTAAAATCTTGAATGACAACAGGATTGACTTTTTCCCTGCATTTTAAAAGTCATTTTATGAGTCCACCAGACTTGCTGTTCTAGGGATGGACATTTTCTGTAGCTGTGTTTCATTAATAACAGCTGCTTCTATTTGATTTACAAAAGTGAAATTTCTTCTTTTCTGAGTCCAACTTCAGACACTATTCTTTCAGTTTGGGATAGTTCCATGTGAGTTGCAAAATGAAGTCATTAAGGTCAACTGCAACATTTTCAAATAAAATACAGAGGGACCAGAGGAGGACTGAGAGGGAAACATAAGATGAAGATGGAAAGGTATATAAAAAAATGATCAGGTCACTCTCTCTCTGATTTGGGGTCAGCATTTTAATGACGACACTTTTCTCTGGGTCTTTTCTCCCTTATCTACAAATGAGGCATCATTTTGACTTGATGCACTTTCTTTTTCTCTATCAGCTGCCAGAGACTTTCATCCTATTTTTCAGTTGGCTCTCTTCTGCTTGCTCTTTGTAAACCCTCTGGAAGATGCCCTTTGTATTTCAGAATTGCAGAGGAAAAACAGTCCAAGTTAAAATTGGCTTTAATTTCCAATTATGTTTCTTCAGAATTCTTTCTCATATTTTTAAAAATAAAATTAGCATTGTTTTGCCTAGAATTTAAATTTCAACTTGTTAAAAGACAACAGAGGCGATCAAGAAAACTCATATAGATAATATTGTCTTTTACAAAAACTGTACTCTCACCATTAAGTCTGTGTAAACACTCCATGAGCAGAATATCAAAATTTTAAAATTATTAATTCGAGTGCCCTCTTTATTTCCTTGGAAAATAATGCTGACTAGATATTGAATATGCTTCAGCATTCCAGTATGTAGTATTTTGTGAATAATACTGAGAGATGCATGTATATGTGAAATTCTAGAAAAATTGTTTTACCTACCCAGTCTCTCAACTTTGAACACCTAATTGTTCAAAAACTGAATTGGTTTTCAAATAAGAATAAATTTTGAAAAGGTAAGTGGAAAAAATACTCATATATAATCATATATATATATGAATAAATTTATTTTACTTGAAAATTGGAAATTTGAAGGTCACAGAGAAAGTGGGAAATTGGAGATTAAGCCAAGGGCTAATAAAACCTGGTGAACAATGCAAGAGGGTTTTCCAGAATTTTTCTGCCATTTGTTGTACCATCTGCAATAGTCGGCAAAAGCTGCCATAACAATGAGCCACACAGACTTTGTAGTTTACACAGTATTTCATTTTCACCAAGTTCTAGAACCTAAAAATCCATGAGTGGGTTCATTTCTTGAAGGCTTACATTTGTCTACGGATTGATTTCCCCCTGTGTTCATTTGTACACAAATCTCCTGTTTTTATAAAGACACCACTCAAACTGAATTTAGAAAAATGCTAGTGACCTCATATTAACTTGATTAATCTCAAAATACTTCTTCTGCAAATGCAGTCACATCTTTCAGGTTTGTATGGTTAAGTTTTTACTCTCTAAGTTTGGGAGTAGGAGACACAGTTTATCATTTAATACTGCAATTGCCAAATCTTAAAAGTAAGATAATAACTTTACCTCTTCAATCTTACCACATAATTGCCTTAAGTTCTTCATTTTCTTTATAGACTTCACCTCATGTAAACGTATTTTTACGTTTGGTTATATTCTAGTTTTTAAATGAATATTTTATGGATATAATATTTTTACCTCTTTCAGTTGTATCTGCAATATTTTACAATTTTGCTTTTTTTGTCTGATAAATGTAATTGACCTGGTTATACAGAATTCATTTGAATATAGCTTATAATTATATTCATATATGCATCACATCTCCTTGTCTACATACAGGACTGGTTCTGATAACCCTGTGATATCAAAGTCTGTGGTTCTTCAAGTCCCTCATAAAAAGTTAACATTTTGTATAATTATGTAGCCCTTTGAATACTATGTATCAGCTCTAGAATATGTATAATAACTAATAAAGTATAAATGTTATATAAATATTTGTTGTTCTATATTATGTATGAAATAATGACAAAGGAATAATTCTGTATATATTCAGAAGAGATTGCATATTTTCCTGAATATTTTTAATTGGCAGTTTATGAGTAGAAAGGACTGAAGGTAAGAAGGGATAGAGAAAGGGAAGGAGAGAAGATCATGGAGAAAGAGGGAGAGAGACAGAGATAAAGAAGGAAAGAAAAAGAGAGAGGAAAGGAAGGAAAGAAGAAAGAAAGCACACAGATGATGCATAAATGGGTAAACATATATACAGATTTATATTCATCATGTATATCTCAGTTTATAGTCTTTCAAAACTGCCCCACAAATGAAGATAGTGAATTTCGCCTTGCCATCACAGTGTTAAGTGTTAAGAAGTGAATTAATGACTTGCCTTACATGTGAGTACATGCTTTTATTAAAAGAAATATATTGTGTTGTGCATGTTGTAGAGATTGCTAATAATTAACACTTATCAAGTTTCTATAGAACATGAATGTTTAATCTGTAGTTTTCTATAGTTTTATTTACTTATTTCTTCTTGCTATATGTCAATAATGCAAAAAAACTTAGCATTCTATAAAATCAACTACACATAATTTGTGTATAAACCTAATTCACTAACATTTTCAAAGAAAGTACTACATCTCTTGAACATACCATAAAACCAGCAGACAGTGTCAGAGTAGCATGCTCTTAGCGATAATACATAATATCTACAGTGGCACAACTAAACAAAGACAGATGGTAATATGCCTTGGCCAAGCACTACAGCCACTGTGGTATTTCCAAGAATATAGCTACTTTCAGAATTATTTAATCATCCTCATTAATTTGGTTTTAATAAAGGATAAATAGTGTTTTATAATTTTGTAATTACTGCTGAGTTTTTAAAAAACCTTATTTCTAAATACTAGAAATTTAACATGAGGTATAATTTTAGGTATTATTAAATTTACAACCTTCTCTATATGTAATTTTATTGAATACTTTAGGAAGGTCCTATTTGTCTAACCTGTGGACTGAATGAATACTCAGTGTTTTCTCTCTAATGGTATCACAAATTCTCCAGATGCCTTGGGCCATGAAAAAAATGGACATTGTCCCTGTGGAAAGCTTTCCATGAAAGAGATTTGAGCTCCCAAGACCCAGGCATAGAATGAAGTGTTAGCTCTAAAACAGTTCAATAGCATATGTGCTCAACACTGCAAGTCTATTCCAACATTCAGTGAGATTATTATCAGCATCTTCCATCCCCCCCTTTTCTCAGTTCCCTATGACATTTTGTCATTAGAGACTGCACCTGACTACATCTTTACTGCATTTTACTGGAGTCAGAATAAAGATAATCCTTAAAATTTGTTTCACCTGAATTCTGATGTCTTAACTGTTTGATATGGGTCCTGTTGAAAACATAAAGAATTACCAGTTTTATTCTCCAAGTAATAAACTTTGATAAATATATGGAGCACTTTAAATAAAATTGCAATAACAAGGTTAAAGCAATGCCTTTGATAAACATTATGATGCTGTGTGTTAATGCTTTTAGCAGGCTTTGGATCTTGGGCATTAATAAATAAAAGAGATCAAATATAAAAAATACTTCATGTTAAGGGGACTCAGGCTCAAAATAACAAATATTAAATGTCTTTTTATAAGCATATCCAGCCTTGGCTCAACACAGGCACCCAGGTTGGTTTGAGCATGGGAAAATTCAAGACAGTTGAAAGGAGCCAAAGAAAGAGGTTCTAACGGAGAGGGAGAATCAAACAGAGCAAAGCAGACGAAGGGTCTGCTGAAGGGTTCAAGGGCAGATCAGAGACACAAAGAATCAACAAAAATAAAATATTCACAAAAGTCTCATGTGAAAACCTACTAATTTATTCCAGAACTAAAGGTATTTAGTTAACAAAAAATATTGTGGCCTTGGTGCTTGCTTGGGAAACTGCCCACACCACTGAGCACTTTAGAAATAAATAAATAAACTCACCTTCTGAAGAAGATTTTGATTACAAATCATTGAGATATTCTGCAGTTCTAGGGAAGAAAGTTCATTTATAGTTAAAAGATGAATGCATATAATCTATATTGCATGTCAACATCTGATGTCCATTTGAAAAATTATGTCAAAATAACATCTCATCTGAAACTTGTGCTTGTCAATGGGTGTAAATGATGCTGTGTAGAAAATCCAAGATGCTAAGCTTTGGTAAACACAAAAAGAAAAGGCTGTTCATATGTTACACAACACAAAGATTATCCTTAGGTTTAATGTTCCCTAAAATGTCACTGCATTTTAGATTTTAGAAATAGAAAAACATTCATCAATAATATAATCACAAGTCATGACTTCCATCTTGTTAATTAAAAAATATTACTTAAAAAAGTCCAATACCTACAAATGGAAACACATAAAAATATATTTTTCAGCAGAAGTAAACTGTTTCTGTTGGTATCTAAAGTTTAATTTAAGATAATTTATTCTCAGATAAATATACAGTACTCTGGTTCAAGTATATTTTTGTTAACATGGAATATTTTTTTAAATTATTATAGAAGAATAAATATTCTCAGGAGACGCTCTGGAGATTTGAGCCACATACAACTGATATGATTCTTTGTGCATTGAGGTTCTTGTTTAAAGGGATTTCTAAGTACTTTTGGCAGTGCACCACTCTTTGAAGAGTCACAACAGATAAACTGCAAAAGTGGAAATGTACACTGAATTACATATAAAAGGAAGGCCAGTGCAAGACAAGGCAAAGCAATGGATTTTTAGAAAAGAAATGTCACCACGCACAGATTTGCTATGTGTGGAATTGATTTTCTCGGACCTTGGGAGTCTTGTGTTGTGTGCCAGATTTCAATCATATGTCATATAAATGACTGTCAATCAAAGTGAAAGGTACAAGCCCTCAGGAAAACTGAAATTGGCACAAAAATATCTATGTAAAAGCACAGCTATATCTTAATCATGAAAGAGAAGAAAGAGAAATAAGGATTTGCTAGAAGAGGAGAACGCTTAATATGCAATTGTGTAAATATGCAATCATTTGAGGGTTCTTTATCCCAAAGCACAGGGTCGCTTGACCTAAGCATTGGGACCTGCATAGAGCACACCGTATGGTCCTATCTCAGGATCAGTGAGCAAGTATCTACTCAAACCTTGTACTTCTGAGATCTGCCATTGTAAGAAAACATATGACTCAGCAAACACAATTTTTGGATCCTTTCAACACATTCAGGTCTTAATGTAAATTAATAGATTGACTTTTGGAATTTTATTCATTAATCTATATTACTTGCTTCTGTGTAACTCTGCCTCCAAGTCAGATTTCTTCTTTATCAACTGAAAAAAAAATATTTTTAAGCTTGTCAGGCCAGTGCTAGCCACCAGAGAGGTGAATTCTCTATGCTAATTTCACAAATGTACATGATTTTCCATCCTGGAAACCAATGAGTGGTCACTCCATGTTCAATATGTTATTTCTCCTGTGTCCCATCTTTATTTTGACTAAGAACACATCTCTACCATGCTTTTGACTACACAATTACCACTAGCCACAAGTTGCCTCCTCTATCCATTCATATCGTTATCATTAGCTTCATTTTCTGACATGAAGAATAGAGGGAAACATTAAATTACCCCATTGCTCAGTTATTCCACAGATAGATATACACGGATTTCATAAATAACTAATTAATGTACT
Source organism: Sigmodon hispidus (assembly GCA_004025045.1). Taxonomy (NCBI): domain Eukaryota; kingdom Metazoa; phylum Chordata; class Mammalia; order Rodentia; family Cricetidae; genus Sigmodon; species Sigmodon hispidus. Next base: position 28,697 of record PVIH01017237.1, on the reverse strand, counting down.
AGAACCCTGGAGTCTTTTTTTCTATCCACCCAGTGTTATTGTTTGCCAAAACTTAGCCATGTCACCACACTTGGCCGATAAACCACAGGAAGACTGAATACATTCCTTTTCTCTAATTTTTTTTCCCTCAGACTAATTTGACTGTTGGTCATCTATCTGAAGCTGCCTGATTTGAGAAGCATTCATTATTAAAAGATCAACTTGCTGTGAGACATCTTTTTAGGGTAAATAGTTTGAGAGTATTACCTCAGCAATCACTGTCTAACACACACAGTAATTGACATTCACAAAGGAACTGTTTTCCTGGCTAAAAAGAAAATGTCCAGGACTTCTTGGCAGCTGCTTATGGCCATATGGAACTGCATCTAAGTAGTTTACTACTGACTGATATTAGCCCTAACTAGAGGATAACATGCCCCATGTAATAATTTGAGTCTGAATGTTTTCAAGGTTCCTTTTTTCTTAACGTATTAATCAGACCTTTCTGGAGAAACTGGCATACATATTTCTCCTCATCTCATAACTTTGAAGTTGTCTGTTGACTACATCCACATTTATTCAGTCTAAAAACATGAAAATGTTTATAATGAGTCATATCAAGGTCTATAAACACCTGAGGGTTTTGCTACCTCTACCTCCAACATAAGAGATTAAAGTGGCAAAGATTTGGACATTCGGAAAAGACAGAAAATACCTGTGTCAAAGGCAAAGCACTCTCCTGTTTATGGCACCACAGTCTTACCAGGAACATCAGTTCTTTACCTCAAGGCTCTAGAGACTGTGTGTGAGGAACATGCTTTATACAATGGCCTTAAGAAACACTGAAATCAGGACCCTCCCCCACCCACACCTTTTACAGTGAGCTAGAAAGAAAACCTCTTTGCCCAGGAAGGGAGGGGGTACTGTCCTTTTATGCTTTCCACAGTTAAATGTACCCTTTGCTACAGAAAGACACAATTATATCTGTGTCTTTGCAAGCTGTCTAGCACACTAATATCTTTGAATATAATTTGGGGGTAATAATAAGTTATTAGGCCAGGCTTGGTGGCACACTCCTTTTTTTATTGTTATTATTTAAGACCTTTATTAACAGGTGCTTGCAGTTTGTTGACTTTTTTTGAAAAAATCAAGTTGGAAACTTTTATTACAAATTAAAAATGAAGTTCTTAAAAATGTCAACTTGACCACATATGAAACAATTTAAAAATCATTAAAGGGGCACACTCCTTTAATTCCAGCATTTGAGAGGTAGAGACAGGTGGATCTCTATGAGTTCCAAGCTGGCCTGGCCTACATATGGTGAGTTCCAGGACAGATAGAATTATGTCAAGAAATTAATAATTAATTTATAAGCTGCTATGCTCTCAAATGCTACAAAAGAGCAAGAAATATGTGGGAAACTGAATTCTAAATAGTAACAATGATTTGGACCCAGGCTGCAGCATAGGTGCTGTGAAAAAAAACAAAGAAAGCATCACAATAAGGAATGTTTATTCCTTTGCCCCTCCCCACCTTTCCCTATGAGCAAAGAATAGATTGTATTAGTATTAGGAAAATTTAATCCAAAAAATGCAACCAAAATGGATTTTGCATTTTATCTTTGCCCTGAATTTTGCTGAAAGTATTTTTCAGGTCTTCTGATATATGTTTTGAGAGGTCAACTCTTGGTTATTATGCTAAAAAATATTGTTCGTCAGACAGCTACCAAGAAATCAGAATTCGAAAGTAGTTCTGGACAGAAGTTCTGTCAGACAGAGCAGACAAAGAAAGAGATGCTTATAATAAATTCAGGCACCCAATGAAACAATCCACTTCCAAAGAAGGTTCCTGATGAAGATTTTTTTCTTTTCCTCTTCTTCTTCTTCTTCTTCTTCTTCTTCTTCTTCTTCTTCTTCTTCTTCTTCTTCTTCTTCTTCTCCCTCTCCCTTTCCCTCCTCTTCTTCTTCTTTGATGAATCTTTTCACTGCTTTCTCTTTTTTTCTTTTTTCCTTCTTCACCTTGCTCGGAGTTGTGTGTATACCCCAAGAGCTGGCAGAACTATGTAACTGACATGGTTTGAAAGTACCTCATGTATAACCATTGAAGTAAATATTTATTTGCTACACCCAAAGGAGTCTTGTATATCATCTCTGTCTTATAAAAAAGTGAGACAAAGAAAATTGTATTCTATCTTCTCCAATGTCTCCCAGCTAGTAAACTTTATAATCAGACTTGGCTAGAGAAAGCTTAACCCTAACATTCTTATGTCTCTTTGCTTTGTGTAACCTATCAATGCTAACACCATGTCATATGACTTCAGTATCTCTTCCTGTGACACTACAACATTAGAAAGAGAATGCTGCCCTTATGGGGTTTTGAATTTTTTATTATGCTTCTTAAAATTGAAAGTACTATACTGTCATCTTCATGTCTTCTTACTTGGAAGTCTTTCCAAGTTACTAACAAAGATCCAAGTAATACTGAAACTCAGTATCTCATTAAAAGTGTGACAGGGAGTTAGGTAACTATTCTACTCACAGGCTCTCATTTTAGTACAGTTTGTTTGCAATACAAATAGCTCAGCAAGAAATTTAATATACATAAATGAGGTGAAGACATGATTTTCTACTATGGTCTCAGTCCCAGAAGAATACTTCTGACAGACATGTAAGGTACCTATATATTTAGTGCAATTCCAGGTGGCACTGTGAGCTACATTTCACCAGCAGGCTCTAAGGGCACCCAATTTCCACGTCCCTATGAAGTAGTACCAGTGTGGTGGTGCTAAGGATATATTACCACTACTTAATTTCCCATTTTAGATATTTTTCAGACATTATTAGCCAAAGTCAATTACCAAGTCAACATTTTTGTACATTTTAATAAGAATATTTTGGTTGACATCAAGGGTTCCACTTCATATTTAAAGATCTCATTATAGGCATCAACCATTCTTCTGACATTTTCATTACAGCTTTTTATTTTAGCATTTATTGAATTTGTTAACATTTATGTAAAAAGTTTTAATTTATAAATATACGAATATATTTCTCTTGCTTTCCATAGATTCTAAATTGCTAACAAAATTCTCTTCCAATGTCTAACTTTTACCTTAAGTAGTTTTCACAGACTCTTGAGACTGTTCTTTCAATATGTGACTGTTCAGACACATTCTACCCTTGAAATGGTTGCCAGACCCTTCTGGTATTTTTTACTGGGTTTTTATTCAAATGGTCTGTCTCTATTTGTTCTTAGTGAGGTGAAATGTGTTTTAACAGTATATACAGCAGGCTTTTCTTCTCTAGTAGGCTCTTTTGTCTGCTGGTTTCTTCTCAGCTGCTGGTCTAGGTAGCAGTGGCCTTTATTCACTCTGTGTTCTCCACCCAGCAGGCTTCTTCAGATTCTTGACATCCACAGGCTTCCTTGGTTTCTTGCTCATTGTAAGCCAACAGTACCCTTCTCTGCCTCCCCCTGCTCTGGTTTGATTGCTGCTGCTACTGCTTCTTCTACTTCCACTTTCTTTGCCTAGGTTTGTAGTTTTCTGGCTGGGAAAAGAATGATACCCTTATGCATAGCCTTTGTGTACCAGTACAGCTTCTTCACAGTTCTAAGTTTTTGATGAATTTGTCTTCAGGACTCTGATGAATCTTCTTGCATAGTGATCATAGGGTTCTTTGCATGTGTTGGCTTTGCAATAGTCAGCAAACACTTGTGTTCATCATCTTGTGTATTGGAAGGCTATCCTCACTCTTGTGGGAATCATGCTTATGCCAAGAGCCAACAACTCATCCTAACTTCTCCAAAACACTTTCAGTCCAAATGCAGAAACATCCCATATGTCCATCAGAAGCAAGTTCCAAAATGTTCAGCCTGCTTACAATAAAGAGAATAATACCAGGTGTGATGATTTGAATAAGAATGGCCCCTAAAGACTCATATATTTGAATACTTGGTCAGAAGGGATTGGTACTATTTGAAAGAATTAGGAAGTGTGGCATTGTTGGAAGAAGTATTTCACTGAGAGTGAGCTTCTAGGTTTCAAAAGCCTATGCCAAGCCCAGAGTCTCTCTCAGCCTGGGTATCAGGAAGCAAATCTCAAATACTTCTCCAGCACCATGTTTGCCTGCATGCCACCATGCTTTCTGCCATGATGATAATGGATTAAACCTCTGAAACTGTAAACTAAGTATTAAATTAAATGGGATTGTTTATGATGTTTCCATAAGCATGGTGTCTCCTCACAGCAATAGAACATTGACTAGAAAACCAAGGATATTTCTAAAGACTTTGTAATAACATTGTCTTCATTGTAGGTGACCCAGGGTCCCCTGGGCTGGTTATGTCATCTGTTTCTCATTCACAGAGAGACACAGACTTTATTTTTATGTCATGCTAGGCCTTACATTTCTTAAATAGCAGAACAGCCTTCTTAATCTTCTTATTACTTTCAATCTTATTTTCAACGACCAAAGACTGTCCAGAGACTTCCTCAATATAATCATCTTTAGCATTACCAAAGCTGAGGAGGCTGGGACAGCCAGGGCAGAGTTAAACAGTATGTTGCTTTTGGGTTGTATTTACTTTGTAGTATCAACAGTGGCACATTTTGGTTGGCAAAAAACTGAGGTCTCTATGACACATTTCCAAAGACACCCTAACCAGAACAGTGGCTCCCACCACCGGAACTCTTGAAATTGGAGGCCCAGTTCTGCCAATACGCCAAGACTCAATACTGGTCTGATGACCTGCTAAGTCACTGATGGCATAGGGATGTCTGTTTTGGCACAAGTTGGTGTAAATGAAAGTTCACAATATCTGACCCTAAACAAAGCTGGCAAAGTGGCATTTTTTGCCAGAAGACTCCTCATTTCCAGAGTACACTAAAATGAGAGATATTGCACACATCATATTTTTTAATTTTTAAATTAGAATTTTAAGCTCCCTAAATATTATTTTATTTATTGAGTTTTTCCTATACAATATATTCATGCTTTTCCTGATCTCCAGCTTCTCACATTCTGCCACCTACTGACACATCCAACCCCATACCCTTTCTTTCTGTTTAAAAAACAAATGAATAAACAAAACATATTCTGCTTCTATCAAAGAAAGGTGAACACCAACCAATCTAGCTATACTCTTCTAGAGCTAACTCTTCCATCTACAGGAAACATGTGCTAGCACAATAGTGGCACAAGCCTATAGGAGAAACCAACCAATATCTGACTGGATTTAAGGTCTGCTTCATAAAATGCCAACACTGATCAATCAAGTGTCCAAGTGCTTAACAACAAGGATCAGATAGTCCTGAGACTAGATAGGACTGTGACAAGATAGGGGAGGACCTAGTAACAATGAGAAAAGATTGTAAGAGCCAAGAGAAATGGAGGACACTAAGGAAACAGGGCCATCTAAACATGGCAGGATCGATGCACACAGAAATGGTGGCAGCATGTGCAGGGCCTACAAGGATCTGTGCCAAAAAAGGCCCAGGCACTGAGATGAGAAGTGGACAGAAGCCCCCATTCCTAACCCAGAAGCAGCTTCCCATTGGTAACCACTCACAGATGAAAAATTACTTTTTGACAATAGAGTGTCAAAGGGATATGAACTACTGTTAAGGGCATGCCCCATGTTCAGCAGGAGATGACCAACACACAACAAACCCAGTGGCATTTTTGGAGGTTCTTTGTCTTGATCAGGACCTTTTTTAGCCTTACAGATCCTTTGTGTATACATCATGGCTTCCATTTTTTGTTGTTGTTATGTGATTCCTGTGTGTGCAAATGTGTGTCTCTGACTATTTGTATTTCTTGTGTTTATTTTCATTGACTCTTCTGTTTGTATGCTTTGTGCTGTTCAAATTCGTTGCTTCTTTTATAGTAATTTATTTTATTATAATTCTTTAGATGCCTGTTTGTTTCCTATGAAGAGACAGAAAGTGTGTGGATCTGGATGGGAAGGGAAATGGGGAAGACCATGAAGGAATATGAGGAAGGGGACCATCAGAATATATCTTGTAAAAAAAAAAATCTATTTCAGTAAGAGAAAAGGTTGGGGAGGAAGGGAGACTGAAACATTTGATATGATAGAATTTTTAAATTTTTAGTCCTATTCTTTTACATGAACAGCCAATGTGTCAGAATACTTGTTTAGCTAAGTTCTATTTTATTGAATACTAGACTCCTGTAATTTAAAGAGATATATTTGTGGGTAGTATTATACGTCATTGATCTAGTTTTTTCTGCTTGTACTAAATGGTGCAGTGATTACCAATTTTCAAAAGTCTATATGAGAAGGGAAAGCAAATTCACAGTCATTTGTATAAATTAGTGAAAATAAAAATGAGAGAAAATGGTTGTAGAAGTAATACACAAATTTAATTAAACTATATCTAAAAGTGAGAAATATAAATTATGCTCACTAGCTATTTCCTGTCTTCCATTTTTTCTGATGTTATCAGTTCATCTAATCACCTGCAGAACACTATATTTTATACTATCAATAAAAGAAAATGATTTCAAAAGAACATGGTTTTCTTGGTAATGTGCACTTTATTCAACCAACATTTTTCCTTCAGTAAACTCTAGGTCTAAAACATGGACTTCATTTATTCATGGAAATCATTGTTCAATGGTATGCAGAGATATGAGGTAACAAGCATCCTTGTCCATCCATCAGCATGCTGATTTTGTTGGGAACTGAATTGCCTGATGTCCTCTTTATAGTAATTGCTAAGGCTGTCTTTTATGAGGCCATCATGAAGAACTGTATAAGCTTTCAAGGGAATGTCATTTAAAAGACAGAAAATTAGGTGCTGTTATGTCTAAGCAACTACTAATAATTAATTAAAATGAGCTTCAATTAGTGAGTTTTTTAACACCCCACCTTTGCCTAAAATTGTTTATAAAGTAATCAATAAACAGCATGTGGGTCATTGTGCTATTAATATATACATGGGTAATGATCAACATTATGTCCTTCTTAGTCTATGTTTAGCTTCGAAATAACATAATCAAAAGCATCTTCTTCATGCACAGGAGATGTGGCACATCTATCACCCTAATGGTGTGAAAACATAATGATGCTTTCCTACAAAGGAAAACCTCTCTTCTTTGATGTTTGAGGCTGGCTTCCATTTACCACAGCCTCAGTAATCTGAGAAGAAAACATACATTACCCACATTATCAAAGATGCTATGACTTGCTGCTAACAAGCACACACTTAATTGCAGAATGTAAAATGATGTGTCTGTCTTTGATTTTTGTTGTGATGACTCTTTATTAAAAAGTGTAGGTAGTGCTACCTAAAAACACCCTCAGATGCAATACTCTAGTTTTTCATCAAAGTATGCTCCAAAACCAGGAAGTAAAATCCATAATGATGCTCAGTCTAAACTATGAATCATTACATGCTGTCAGGTTTGTGATTTTACCTCATTCTGGGGCATCTCATTTGTATTTTTATGTGGATGAAATTACAATTACTCTGAAAAACACAAATCAAGATCTAAGTTACTGTAGACTAAGGCATTCAAATAAATGTTATACATTTTAATCAAACTAAAAAGCAGCATTTCAGTCTCTGTCATCTGTACACACACACACACAACACACACACACACACACACACACACTCATTCAAACCTGTCTAATCATTGCATGAGAAAATGTTATCCTGCATGGTTATTGTGAGCATTAAATTACATTTAATTACATTGTGAAGTGAATACTTCAGTGTTAGGTTAATAATAAATTTCAGTTATTGATTTTGAAAGAAGAAAAGTATGAGTTGAAGATCTTAGAGTTCATAATACTTATGGAAACAGAGACAAGGACAAAGTGCATACAAAAGAAAGCACAATAGTGAGAAAGAAGAAGAAGAGCTAAAAACATAAAAAGATGACTGGAAGCCAGGAGGAGGGCAAGAGTTACAGTACAAGCCTTTGGGCTCTTACTAGAAACATGTTTGGCTCAGGACATTCTTAGTGACTGCTCACAGTGGTACCTATGAGGCCTTTCTGCACTGCCCCAAATGAAGTTCCTTGGAAAATTCAATAAGCGTCCAGAGAGATTCAGGTAGATTGATGTATTCAACTCTCTAGTACATATTAGAACTCTGGGTATCTTTAAAGGAATTCTTGTTATCAAAGCCCACATGGAGTGAATTCTGATCTGGGCTGATGGCAAGAACAGGGAAAAAAAATTCATCAATTCTTTCAAGTCTGTGTCGGATTAGACTCCCAGGAGGTAAGATTGGCCAGATTTTAGGAGTCTGTCTGCCTTTCTGGGGTCTCCAAAATTTTGTCTGAATAAACCTTGCCAAAATTTTTTGTCCTGTTTTTCTCTCATGCAGACACAAAGCTCACAGAATCATCTAAATTCCCCAAGGCTCTTCAAAATAAAGCCAACCCATTAACCACAGAGCCTCTTATCCAAACTAAGCAACCTAGCTCCAACTTGGTCCAAGTCTATCCTTCATGATTTCTGAGATACCTTAATACTTTTCTAACATTTAGGTGATAAAATTATGCTGTGAATAGACAGGTAGAATTCGAACATCAGTATTAGAATACCTACCTATATTTGATATGAATGTCACCCCAAACCCACAGAGTTATGAAAAATTCATCTTGTCAAAATGTGTGGATTTCTAGCAAGTGATTATCATTCTCAAGCAGTATTGGTAATGGCTAGATAACTATCTAGTTTTTCCCAAGTAATAAATATGAAACAAAATATATGAAAACATGAGGTGTGTATATTTGAATATATGATATAGCAGTGAAACAATTTCATCATGTCTAGTTAGTTGATGTATTCACATATTTTTTTCTGAAATTCAGAGTATGAATATTATACCATGAAACATAGGAGTATGGGCTGATCTGAATACCTAAAACAAGCACACAAAAAGAAGACACAATGAAGGAGCAGGTTGTTAGAGGACTGGGACTCATATAGTCCCTCTAATTTATTGGTTTTATTCAAAAAAAAAGTTACATGTATCAAAATACATGATTTTTTTTAAAAAAAATGTAAAGGCTGAGATGAGTAAATACTTAAAAGATTGCTTTGGTCAGAAAAAGAGCACCTCCGATAGGAGGCCAACTTAATGGCATTTAGTAGAGGTCTCGGTTATCACAAAAGGATTAAAGACTAGAAAAAAAAATTGTAGACATGACTTTAGAGCTACTAGGAAAGACAATTGGCTTTTGTGAGTTTTCTGTCTACAGACCATCTGTAGGCAATATGTCACACTTATAAAACTATGTGTATGTCAGACATTCCCTTCTGTTCAGTAAATGCCCTAATCTAACTTTCCAGCAGTAATAATGCAACACTAAATGTTCATACTCATATCTAATGTTTGGGACAATGCATCATATAATGCAAGTTCAGATATAACAAATATTTTAAGTTCTATTAAGTGCTCTAGATACCTTAGCCAGTGATGCCCCAATGTCCACATAATGGAATTTTGTGGTTAACTAAAGATAAAAAATTTCATGTTATTAATAATACTGAACTTGTTCTGCATTCACAAAAGCATTACATTATAAGAAAAGAACATTCAAAGAATAAAAATCATACCTGTGAGGATTTTTAATGGTAAAAGACATCTAAAATTCTATAGGTAGAGTATCTTCAACTGAAATATAGGATACAAACATGAAAAATAAAATTAAAAATGTGAAATTAAAGGAAAATTTTAGGTTTGTTATGACAATAGAAGTTTCAAGGTATCACCAAAGCTAAAGAAAATGTATAAAGATAATGTTTTAAAACTTTTAGCTATGGAAGCTTTTAGAGTACATCTCAGCTTTTAGAGATCTTGCATAACATGCACAGGACACTGGGTTTGATGCTCAGCACACAGAACCTAAATACACTGGCACATACTCACTGATGGAGGCAGAAGAATTGAGACTTCAAGGTCATCCTTGACTACAGGGCAAGTTTGGAGGCAGCTGGATCTATGAGAGAACACACATGAGCATTTTTCTTAAAGTAAAACATGAGGAAAATGAAGAAAACAAAACCTCTCACAATGATAGGCATGGGAGTCCAAATTCACAGGATCTGTTCAAGCTGTAGTGTGTAGGTGCTTCTGAATGCTAACATCACAGTGACTGGAGAAGACCTCTCAGGAACAGATCTGAAAACTCAAAGACAAAGAAAGAAATACTTTCAAATTATGTCAAAAACATTCCAGATCAGAATTATATATTTTATTAAACTATAGTCAGATGTTGAGAAAGAATAAAGTATTTTCTCATCCACAAAAAAATTCCTGCTACATATATGTGGTTCCTACCCTACAATCTTCTAAGTAAGGTACTAACAGAAGACCAGTGTCCAAATAGCAGTGCATTCTGTCCAACGAAAGCAATGAGACACATACTTATAAAAAAATATTCAAGAACAGACCCTGATTTAAACTTCTCACAAAATCCTACATGACAAATCTCCAGAAACATACACTCAACAAAATCTTTCATTTTAGAATATACTGAACATATCCAGTCAAGGGTTTAGTGACAAAAGTGAAGTGTGTAGAAAACCAAGACAATTATTAACTACATAAAAATTAGAGAGGGAGTATAAAGAGGGAAAGTGTATACTACACAAGTCAGTCACATATAGGAAAGACTTGGTCACTTCATGGAAGTCCCATGTGTTGATCTGAACAAAACCAGCATATACTGCACTGGAAATATTTGTGTGTGCTGAGATCAGTGATGTGCTCTGAGACAAAGATGAATCTTCATTTTCCCAAGTTATTATTACCTAGCAGCAAAAGAGGAAACATCAAAATAGTTAAATGTTGGAATTAATTCCGTATGCATGGTTGAAATGGAGCCATGTATATTATGTAGGTAATGATTATTAATGAGCACAATGAGTGAAGATTTATTTCCATGTGTAACTTTTGTGAATCTAAGAATACAAGGACTAAGAAGATTGCTCAAGGGTGTAGTCCAGATCAGCAGCACACACAGAAGTGCCAGAGGTGGTAGCAAGCACTTGTAATTACTGCATAGAAAGGGGAAGACAGGAAGATCCTAATGGCTTCCTTGCCAGTCAGTCTGATAAATAAGTGATTCCAGGTTTAGTAAGAAAGCTTATATAAAAATCAGGCAAGTGGTGACAGAAGAACTGTGTCAACTTCTGGCCTCCAAAAAGACACACACAACACACACACACATGCACACACCACACACAGACACACACCCACACACATACATACACACCACACACACAGACACACACCTCACACACAGACACACACACACACACACACACATGCACACACCAGTTGTTCTGAATTTACTTTAGCATTATCATCTTAGCATTCTTAGTCCTAGCAGTATCTCTGGATTTATAACTACTGCATTCTTTTTCTTTAAGCTTCATAGACAGAAACAGATAAAGGATAACAAAATAAGCATTCAGTATTCAGGGAGATTCATAGTTTTCTTGTGTCCTAATATTTTTACTAAAACCATTTAAAAATGAACCAATGCAGGCTTATATTTCTATTATTTTAGAAATTCCTTTGTATTTTATTTATGTATTTGTTTTTCCAGAACACCATAATATTGTGTAAGCAAGCAAGCATCTGAGAACTATGAAGTCAGGGAAAGTGAAACACTAATTCACATTTTTACTCCAATCAATTTAACTGTCTTATATTCAGTATTTATGGTGGGTTTATTCAGCCCTTGTTTTTCTTCATTTACTCAATTACATATTGAAGGTTCCCAAACTGAGATCTACTAGATAATTCCTATAACCTTTATCAGTCACTTTTCCTATTACTGTGACAACGTATTTGACCAAAGCAACTTAAGGCTGCTTGAGCTCAGAGCTTCAGAAGAAACTTTTTCCTTCTAGAACAAAGAATAGGAAGTATATGGTCATATTGAATCTGTGGTCAAGAAACAGGGAGCAATAAACCTAGACTACATCTGACGCCCATCACTTCCTTTTCGGTTTTAGACTCCAATGGTGTCACCCACTTTCATGGTGACCTTTCTTTCTCAGTTAAGCCTCTCTGGAAATACCCTCACAGTTACACCCAGAGACATGTCATTCAGGTGATTTTAAACCTAATCAAGATAACAATAAAGACTAGTCATTTGTAGGCGGAATTTTTGGGGGGAAGGGGAAGGTCACAAAAAAGGAAACGGAGATTTATTAATTATGAAATCTCTGTCTTATCATTTAGGCTTGTCCCACTTGCTCTTATCATTTAAATTAACATGCTTTTATTAACCTGTGTTTAATCAAGTAGTTTTTTATGTACAGATTGGTTTTTATTTATTATTTTGTGTGTGTGTCTTTTTTATTATGAATAAAGTCACATTTTCTATCAATGTATGTCCTTGTTCAAGGTCCCTTCTCCCTCCCATCCCCTCCAGTCACACTCTCTTCTCCACATCTCCCCATTACTCCCCAGCAAGAACAGGGGGTCCTAAGGTCCCTGTGTCCTAATGTCCCAATATGGCTTAGTTCAGCATCCACTATTGACAAATCCAGTTTCCTCCCGTCAACATCAAGACTGAGTCAGGTGCTCCTCTAGAGGGAGTGGGATCCAAGGTGCCAATCCAAGGTGTATCAGATCCTGAGCTGTTCAGTGGTTGTAGCTTGCAGCTTGGACATGCTTTACATTTTGCTTTTTTGTTTAGAGTCCACTAATGAGTGAGTATATCCCCTGTTTATCTTTCTGGGTTGGTGATACCTCGCTCAGGAAGATATTCTCCAAATCCATCTATTTGCCTGCAAATTTGGGGATATCGTTTTTTCTTACTGCTGAGTAGTACTCCATTGTGTAGATGCACCACAGTTTGTTAATCCATTCTTCAGTTGAGGGGCATCTAGGTTGTTTCCAGGTTATTACTATTATGGTAATGGTGCTATGAACATAGTTGAGCTAATGCCTTTGGAGTGCGAATGTGCATGTTTAGGGTACACACCCAGTAGTGGTATTGCTGGATCCTTGGGGAGATTGATCCTCAGTTTTCTGAGAAACCTCCATACTGCATTCCAAAGTGGCTGAACAAGCTTACACTCCCACCAACAATGAAGGAATATTCTCCTTGCTTTGCAACCTCTCCAGCATAGGCTGTCATCTGTGCCTTTTATCTTAGGTATTCTAATAGGTGTCAGGTGGTATCTCAAAGTTGTTTTGATTTGCATTTCTCTGATGGTTAAAAAAATTGAGCCTTTCAACCATTTGTAATTCTTCTGCTGAGATTTCCTCTTTTAGTTCTGAACACCATTTTTTGATTGAGTTATTCAAGGTTTTGGGCTCTAGTTTCTTGAGCTCTTTATATATTTTAGAGATCAGTCCTCTATCACTTGTAGGGTTGGTGAAAATCCTCTCCCATTCTGTAGGCTGTCTTTTGTCCTATAGACAGTGTCCTTGGCTTTACAGAAGCTTCTCAGTTTCAGGAGGTTCCACTTATTGATTGTTGTTCTTAGTGCCTTTGACATTGGTGTTATATTTAGGAAGTTGTCGCCCATGCCAATGTGTTGGAGGGTATTTCCCATTTTCTTTTCTATCAAGTTCAGAGTGCCTGGGTTTATGTTGAGGTCTTTGATCCACTTGGATTTGAGTTTTGTGCAGGGTGACAGGCTCAGATCTATTTGCATTTTTCTGCACACTTCCATCCAGCTATGCCAACACCATTTGTTAAATATACTATCTTTTTTCCATTGAATGTTTTGGGCCTCTTTGTCAAAGATCAGGTGTTCATAGGTTTTTGGGTTAACGCCCAGATCCTCAGTTCTATTCCACTGATCCACAAGTCTGTTTTATATGCCAGTGCCTGGCTGTTTTTATTACTGTAGCTCTATAGTATAACTTGAAGTCAGGGATGGTGATGCCTCCTGAGGTTCTTTTGTTGAGTAAAATTGTTTTGGCAATCCTGGCTTTCCTGTTATTACAAATGAAATTGAGTATTGTTCTTTCAAGGTCCGTGAAATATTGTGTTGGGATTTTGATGAGAAATGAATTGAATCTGTAGATAGCTTTTGGTTGAATTGCCATTTTTACTATGTTGATACTGCCTATCCAGGAACATGGGAGATCTTTCCATTTTCTGATACCCTTTTCAATTTCTTTCTTTAGTGATTTAAAGTTTTTGTCAAATAGATCTATTACTTCTTTGGTTATAGTTACTCCAAGGTATTTAATACTATTTGCAGCTATTATGAAGGATAATGTTTCCCTTATTTCTTTTTCAGCTCTTCTATCTTTAGTGTATAGAAGGGCTACTGATTTCTTTGAGTTAATCTTGTATCCTGCTATATTGCTGAAGGTGTTTATCAACCATAGCAGTTCCTTGGAAGAATTTTGTGGGTCACTTATGTATACAATCATATCATCTGTAAATATAGTGTCACTTCTTCTTTTCCAAATTGTATCCCCTTAATCTCCTTTCATTCTCTTATTGCTTTAGCTAAAACTTTGAGAACTATATTGAATAGATAAGGAGAGAGAGGACATCCTTGTCTAGTTCCCGATTTTAGTGTGATTGCTTTGAGTTTTTCTCCATTAAGTTTGATGTTGGCTGTTGCCTTCTTGTAAATCACCTTTATTATGAGGCCATAATTACCCTAATACCCAAGCCACTCAAAGACACAACAAGGAAGGAGAACTACAGAGCAATCTCGCTCATGAATATTGATGCTTAAATTCTCAACAATATTTTGGCAAACCGTATACAATATATAAAAAATATCATCCACCATGACCAAGAGGCTTCATGCCTGAAATGCAGGGTTGGTTCAACATATGAAAAACTGTAAATGTCATTCATCATATAAACAAATTGAAGGAAAAACCCCACGTGATCACATCCTTAGATGCTGAAAAAGCCTTTGACAGAATCCAACACTCTTTATGATAAAAGCCCTGGTGAGGTCAGGAATACAGGGAAAATAACCAAGTGGATTTTTATTTTTCATTCATTCTGTATGTCTGACTTCCTCCATGTCTCCTTGTTGTCTCGTAAAGACTCCTGCATCTGCTCACCAAATCAAAAAA
This sequence comes from Sigmodon hispidus, assembly GCA_004025045.1. Classification (NCBI taxonomy): domain Eukaryota; kingdom Metazoa; phylum Chordata; class Mammalia; order Rodentia; family Cricetidae; genus Sigmodon; species Sigmodon hispidus. The sequence goes on along the minus strand of PVIH01017237.1, from coordinate 13,663 downwards.
CCTTGTGCCCCTCCAAATCCCACCCAATTACTTCCTGTGTTTCTGTGTCTCTCCCAGATGCCCTCCACTGCTCTGTGATTTTTTTTTTTTTGTCAACAAACTGCTAATGCTGCCTCTTGACCCAAGTTTACTTCTATCTAGTCAATGCAAATGCAAACCCAGGGTTCACAGTTATCAAATATCCCCCAACAACTATTATTATCATCCCAGCAGATTTTTCTCTCTTTTAGACATAGATAATATCTTAGTTTATAAGAAATTTCTCATACAATGTTCAGCCTGTAGTAAACGGTTAAAATATACCTAATCAATAACCTTTTTCTTTTTCCATTTTTATGTGGAAAACACTTTGTAATATCAACACGTATGATGTGATGTGTGATACATATAGGCACTAATAATCACTGAAACTATTTTATTCTACTTCATGTTCATAGTTACTGACCATTTTAAATACAATAAATGAATCAAAAACTTCAGTAATGCAATTCTAGCATTTTAGAAAGCTCTCAGAAGTCACAATGAAAAATTCTTCTCAAGAGGACTTATTAAATCGTAACTAGTACTGCCATTTAATATATTAACTCAGCCACAAACTATTCTTAATGATCCTAACACACACACAACACAAACCAAATGGAAAGTTTATAACAGAAACAACAAAGATAAGCTCCATATAAACATAAATGGAGCTGTTATAAAATATTAATGTTGCAAAGAAAGCATATTTGAAATAATATATACATAATTTTCTATAAATACAAGTTTATTTTAAAAAAATTAGAAAACTTTCACAGGGCTGGTGACTATTAGAAGTACTTTTTCATTAGTGTCCTGAGGATTATTTATAATTATTTATAATACACAGCTACACCAATAACCTATTTTTTTGAGCATCACTTAGGCTACCATGAATGATCAACCATTGGAACAGAGGTTTCTCATGCCTGGAATCAGAGGTTTTGTAAGTCTCTGCTTCTTTTGGGGGGCATTATAAGCTCAAGTGATCTAGCTTTCTTTAAGATTGTGTGTGTGTGTGTATGTATGTGTATATTTGTGTGGGTTTATGTGTTTGTTTATATGTATACACTTAGGTGTACTGGGTATAATTTTAGATAACTAAAAAATAATATGATATCTTGAAGTTTTATCAAACTAGGTGGGAGCCATTTATCCCTGTTCTGTTCTTCTCTTTACTGGCCTCCTTCGCTCTTCTCTAGTTGGAGCTCCCTCACTGTTACACCATTCTATTATGAGAGATTCTCCACCTGTATCCTGCTGTTCATATCTTATCAACCCCACCCAACTCCCAGCTATGGTTCCTTTATATATGATTCCATGGTTTCTGTGGTTCCTTGATGTTGTACATTCACATAGGCAAAGTTAAACTCATAGCTGCAGTCACAGGAAACATCTTCTTTTTCTTACTTCAGCAAATATAATCTTCTCTAGGCCCATCTACTACCTACAAATTACATGATTTCATTTTTTTTTACAACTGAACAGTATTCTATTGTGTATGTCTGCACTTTGTTGCTGCAAGCTTTGGTCACTATCCGTGATTGTTAAAAACAAATAAGTATAAACCAGAAAGGTGCTAGCACACTATCTAAATCCAAAGATAGCTGTTTTGAGCAAATTCATTGTGGAAAAGGATTCTACATTCTTCCGCCATTATACTGTGAAACAATAAGCTCTAAAAGGACCCTAAATTAGTGCTTTAGCAAGAGGGAATGTCAAATTTAGAAAGGTTAAAAGTCAGAAGGAGAGAGAAGACAATAATCGAGTCACTAAATTTTATAAATTAATTTTCATTTACTTATTTTATTCATGTTACTTGGTTTTGCCGCAGTATTACTCAAGTATTACTCCCTGAGGTGGGGGCGGGGGGTTTAGGACTTAAACCATGCTGATGTAGCAATACTCTAATCTTTTATGATAATTACATTCAGAAACACAACATGGAAGACCTGGGCATGTATAAAATGCACATCACCCAACAGCACTCAGTATATAGGATTGAGCCAAATTTCTAAAAGGTAAATCCGTTATTCAGAACATTCAAGGGAAAAAATTACTAAAAAACCTCCTAATAATCTTTCAGAGAAGCCTCAAGATCGAGACTTAATAAATCTTATATTTTAACTTAACATATTTTAGGTCTAGAATTTATCATCTATGCATTGAATTTTTTCCTTGTGAGACTGACAGGACAAATAAAAGCCTGAAAAATTAATATAATAAACAAAAATTAGACAGTAGAGTATGTTATTTTTTCTTATGATTTAGAAAATAGATAAAATTTTATTAAACTGTGAGATAACTCCTAAAAATAACATGCCATTTTATTATATTAATTATTTTAATAGAAAAATATTAAAAATAATAATTGATAAAATTAATGCCTCCTAGTGAAAAGTCCTGAGTGTTTTAATTTTAATCAGTTCTACTCCAAAACAAAAGTATAATAGGGTTTACAGCTCTGAGAGCCAAATTTGGAAAATAGGTTACTCCTACATGATATTCAGACATTTATCAGGGTTTTTTTTTCTCCCTAAATAACACACTCTTTGGCATTATTTTCATTCTTTTATGTGAAATTTGACCCAAATTTTCTGTCTTATTTGTATAAAATTCTTTTGATATTTCACTTGAAAGAAAAAAGATAATGAGAGTGTAAAGTGAATCTTTTACACTGTAAATAAGCTACAGAGCCAAACCAGCATCTTTTGATAATACTTTATGATGTGCAAATCTTGATGATGTACTCTTTTATTTGAATTACAGAATCTCAGATCTATGGCAGATATTAAAATGATTATTCAGCTTGCAAACTGACTATATAAGAAAATATACAATATTATTCCTTAGATAAGTATATGCTTCTTTGAAGAATAATAGAAGAAAATAGCTAATTGTTAGGGATTCAGCAATAATGACTCTTAAAACAACGAAGAGTAGATAATGACCCTCAGAAAGGGCTTCAGGGATGCTTAAGTTTTAAACTGTCCGAATACCATTATTTTTTCTCCTAGAGTGGTGTTTTTAAATGAAACATTTTCTTCCTGTTTGTTAAGATACGATAGTGGTTATGTGCCCTTTAAATTGGTTTCATTAAAATCCATTTGCTTTAAAGCTAATCCAGCATCAGAAAAGCCATTCACATGCTAAAACACAAAATAAGCTATGAGGAAAAAAAATGCCTGTCTTAGAATACGTTAAATAAAATCAATAAAAAAATCCAAATCATCACAAAAAATGTCTAAACTATTGAAATATTTTCTAGAAGTATCAGTAATAAAAGAAATGACACAAACATACTGATATTGAAATGGCATAATTCTGTGATTTACAGTCATAACTCTGTATTTCTACAAATAAACATAATTCTTTAGTGGCTCTTGTTACAAAATTAAAGCTGAAAATCAGTAATACTACTTTAACAAATTTTCAGCTAGAAAATATGAATAAGCTATTTGCAAAATAAAAAGACACAATATCAAAAATAAACTTTTAAATGTGAATAAGTTATGTAAAACTATTAAAATATAATTTGGGATGATTTTATTTTTATAATAAAACTCATAATTTTAATGCATAGTAATATGATTATTCTTAAACCTAAAACATAGTACTAAGATCTCTTTTAAAAATACTGTAGGCAAAAAGGATTAAATAAAATTAATGCATTCTACCAAATAATTTTTAATTTGTAAGAATTAAATTTCCTTACCTGGGATGATATGTGAAAGGCAAACAAAACAAAAACATGTATTTGAAATAATATGAAACTATAATTCACAGTATCAATGGGTTTTTAATTAACAGAAAAAGATTTATTTAGTATTTCTATAATTGATTTGAATTTAGAAGAAGTAGAACTAATTTTTTTATTACATAAATTTGAGTAAAAAGATTTGTCAAAATTAAATTTATTGCATGAAATCATTTTATTTTGCTATACAGGGTTGCAAAAAAGTCATCTTATGCAGTTATATAACGTCCTATGAGCACACATGTCACTTCCTGTTATTCCCTTTCCTAAGCTCTTCTATACCCATTTGTCACCTGTGTTCTAAGCATTTTGTTTTGTTTTTTCTTACGTGAGTGTATTTGGGATTTTGTGGGTCTGTGCAGACTAGAACTCACAAAGGAGAGAAAAGGAGGTAGTGATCCACTTCTGAGACCTAGTTGGCTTAGCTAATATGATTTCTAGCTGAGTTCATTTTTCCAAAGGAAAAATATATTTTAATCTTGCAGTACAGTAAGCACTGGTAAACACAACAAAATTTTGGAGTCACAAAGAATTAAATTAATAAATTCAAGTCTGAGTCTGGTCAAAATAGAAAATAAACTGACAACTGCAAAATTAGGGAAAGTTACATAATTTTGTAAGTGATTATTCTTAACCCCCAAAGCTAATAATGAAGAATGGCTCAGTGGTGAAGTGAATGTACTACTTTTTCAGAGGACCAAATTGAGTTCACAGAACCCATCAGCCCACAACTGTCTATAACTCCAGCCAGCATTTCTTGCATCCACAGATACCTGAACTCATGTGAATACCGACATACAAATGCACACATGTGCCTAATTAAATTGTTATTTTAAAAAACTCTAATAATACAGAAATTCCAAACTAAGCAAATAGAATAAAACACAAAAAGATAAAGTAAAATGGGAAAATCTTTGTTTTAGCATAATGTGATTAATCTAAACAATAAATTGAAAAATAATTTTCATTTGTGATAACTAAAATGAAAAACTATTACTAGGTTGCACTGGCTTACAGGAATTCTCAAGAGGCTTTTACATACATAGAAAGAACTATAGCACATGCCATCTTTAACATCTTTCCTGTGTAACACATGAAAATAAAATAGTAAGAGAAAAAATGAAAATAAAATATAAAGTCTGCATTGCACATACTTTTGAAAAATAATGAGAACTTGTAAATTCACATACATAGTTGAATTCACCCTGATTAACATCCCATATGTATTTGAATAGAGACAAATTTGTCAAAAAAATCTAATAACTAGTACAAATGAATAGATGCAAGAATTTCTTTTTACTTTTCTAAATCTGCATGTATTTCTGAAACTTTCTATATTAGTAAATAATATAGCAAAGTTATTATTAATAACAAAAATTTTGTAAGCTATTTCTTTTTATTGTGACATACTGATTTCATTGACTTCTGGGATAACATGATTTATTTGTACATAGCATGATAAATGAGATCTATTAGACTATCTGCCACCTTATAAATTTATCATCTTTCCTGTACTTAAGAACACTCAAAAGTTTTTATTTTTATTGTTTTGAAATATGTGTTTCAATGTTCACTACAGCAGTTTCACTGTGTAAGGACACACAAGGACAGCATTTTTAAGGCCATGCCTTCCATCATCAATAATGAAACCTCATTTGACCATAGACAACATAAACTACTAACTGCCTCATTTAAAATGTTTTATAAGTTTATCACAATGTGATGACCATGTCTAGGAGCTGATTCTCCCATTTTCTACAATAGGCCTTCACGTGATTAGAATTTGTCTAGTCTCAGCTGGTGCAAGCACTAATATGAAATACTTCTATTTGAGGGCTACAGAAAGTCTACATAGAAAACAAGAGACAAATACAACAGTAACTTCTGTTAGAATACAACAGAGTTGGCAAGACAGTAGTAATAAAAAAAACAGCAAGAGTTTATTTTATTATCCTTAAAAAAAATTATTTCCCAGATACTGGGGTTGAGGGCAGGAAAAGAGCAAGAACTCTCAGGAAAAATAAAATATTTTATGTTACTTCATTAAAATTCAATATTTTTTCCACTTTGTAGATCTACACACATATAGTATAATTGATCCAGGGGTGTTGTCTGGGATGATGAATGGGGCCATGATTCGGGCCAAATGGAAATACGGAAGATGTAGACTTTCTATGGTGAAGTTATTTGCAATTTCTTCATATTGTTTCATCAAACTATCATGTTTGTCCTAAAATAAGCTCAATTTCAATAATACAATTTCCTCAACTCCACAAAGAAACTAGAAAATGCAACAAAGTTTATATTATTCATATTTATCTGTTGAGTAGTTGAGACAACTTAATGCTACATAGAATTCTCAAAACCTTCTTCCTCTCAGATCTACCACTTCCAGATCATTCCAGATTTTTTTCTTCAGTGTTCCTCTTTTCTATTGCTGAGAGTTTCCATTATTTAAATTTGAGAAATTAAATACAGTAATGCTTTTCAAATGCGAAAGAAATTGGTTTACTTTCTTTTATCAGCTATACTGTTGTATGTTATAGTGTTATATTTTAACAACTTTGCTATTTATATTTTAATGTGACTTGTTATGTTATTTGTAACCTAATAAAGGGCATAATAGTTTTATTCCATTGTTGAGAAAGACTGAAGAAGCGACACACCTGTCTGCAGCATCCCCATGAACTACAAAGCTCTCTGATGTTGGCTCCTTTCATTATGTTTTGTGTTAGATTCTTCTTACATTTCCAGGCCTGAGTCTCCCCAGGGCAAGGAGATTATCACAGTATTTACACAAATCAGTAGGACCAAATCCTGTACAAACAAAGATTGAGAGGCAGCTAACAGCCAACTCTTAAGACTCTGAATCTTTGGGAGCTCTAGTTCCAGGAAGCCAAGCTTCTAACAACACTTGCCATGGTGTTAACAAATGTGCATGACAGCTTATTAATGTGGCTTTGACAAAGTATTTACTTCTGTCTCTCAAAATAAAGATAAAACAGCATGAAAATGGCATGAAATTTTGTAACACACTATTTGCATTGAACATTAAAGGCTTGTGGTCAAATTTGAAAGAAAACAGCATAAAAGAGATATATTCTACCAATCAACAATAATTTCTTTTGATTCCTGCCAGGAAATCAGGTAAATAGCCCTCAGGCGTTATTTTCATTCTGTCCCCTCAGATCCAATCCCCTAGTTTCATCCCCAGCTCTGCAGTAGAACACCCTTGGCAGCCTTCCCTGGCACCTTCTCCCATGTCCTGAGGATCCCAAAGATCTTCCTATTCTTCCTTCCTTCCCTACACTGATTGTTCTTTCCAAGCCCCCAAATCCAGCAGCCTCCCCTTCTAAGTCATAGGCCATACTTGTCTGGGAAAAAAAGGGAAAATAAAAAAAAAAAAAAAGGTAGCTCTCTCTCTGTCTCTCTCTCTCTCTCTCTCTCTCTCTCTCTCTTCCCCCCCATAAACCCAATCAGCCAGTATCATCTCCAGCTCTGTATCTAAAGCACAACACCTGCAGCATCTTCTCACTTCACTTGCTCCCATCTCCAGTATATCACAATGATAGATCATCTCTATTTTGATCTTCCTCTTCCAACTTTTTGCTTTATCCCAAACCTCAATGCCAGCATGCACCCCTGCTAATACAAGGACCACTCCTTTAAGGGCAACAAACAGGCTGAAGGTGAATCCACACCTGTTTTACTATTTGCTAAAATCAATTTCCCCCCAGTTTTGTCCAGAGATTGGTAGCACTGCTCACTGCTGTGGTCTCTCTGACCTTTTCTCTCTGACTCCATCCCTTGATGAATTGCAAAGACCTTCCCCTTCAATCTCTCTTTCTCCTCTCATCCCAGGTGTTCTCAGCCTCCAACATCATCAGGTATTCCCAGTAAACACGTCAGCTGAGCAAACCAGGGAAAACAGGCAATGCACAGTCATCAAACTCTCCTAAAATCCAGAGAGGAAACAAACAGCAAAGAACAAAACACCTACCCGAGAAGACAAACCCAGAAATCAGCAACTAGATCTGTCACTATTCCAAAACCAGATCCCTAGACATCATCACAAAAATAGAATCAATAGTAGCCAGGGCCATATAATTTCACTAGCACACAGGTATCCTTACCACACAGCAAGCCCTAACTATTCCAACATAGCTGAAGCACAAGAAAAAGACCTTAAAACCAACCATATGAAGATGATAGAGGTCCTTAAAGAGGAAATTAACAAATCCCTTAAGAAAAACACAATAGTATGTGTTGATTTTGGGCCTGAGAAGAGATATACACTACCAAGGCCACACAAGGGTTTATTTAGGAGAATTCCCAGGCAGGTATAGAAATGAAAGCAGGACAGAAGGAGATAAGGAGAGAGAGACCTCAACGTGCATCTCTTTTAAGAGAAGGGGTGTGTAAGGGTTTACATAGTCACACATTCCTCCTATTCATTATGCATCTAGGGAGGTGCTTCTGTAGGCAGCCACACCCAGGGGCGTGCCTCCGTACAAGGTGCATTCCACCTGAGCCAAGTTTGCTCCACTACTTGGAGTGCCAGCAAATGAGTAAATTCTTCCAAACAAACAAACAAACAAAAAAAAAAAAAGGAAAAAAAGCTATAAATGAAATCTTTAAAGAAAGCCAAGATAAAAGCAATCAAATACCACTGCTGGGTATATACCCTAAAGATGCACAGTCACACTCCAAAGGCATTAGCTTAACTATGTTTATAGCAGCATTATTTGTAATAACAAGAACCTGAAAACAACCTAGGTGCCCCTCAACTGAAGAATGGATTAACAACCTGTGGTATATCTACACAATGGGGTACTACTCACTAGTAAGAAAAAATATCCTAAAATTTGCAGGCAAATGGATATATTTAGAGAATATCCTCCTGAGCAAGGTATCACAAACCCAGAAAGATAAGCAGGAGATGTACTCACTCATTAGTGGACTTTAAACTAAAAGCTAAGCATGTCCAAGCTGCAAACCATAACCACTGAACAGCTTAAGATCTCAAACACCTTGGACCAGCACCTTGGAATCCATTACCTCCAGAGGAACACCTGACCCAGTCTTGATGTTGGGGTGAGGAAAGCAGATCTGCCTGGAGGTCTCTAAGCCACCTTGAGACCTTGGGACCTCCTGGCCTTGCTAGGAAGAAGATAAGAAGATGGGGAGAAGAGAGAGTGACTGGGAGGGGTGGGAGTGATGGGAGGGGAAGGGAGTTTGAACAAGGGGATACATGGATTAAAAAAGAAGACTTTATTCATAATTTTTAAAAAAGAAAGAAAATTCTGGACAAAAATCAAATGAGTGATTTTGAAGTTCAAGAGTTGAAAATTAAAAAGAGGAAATAACAAAAGTGCAAACCTGAGAAATTTTGGAAAACAAGCATTTAGGAATTCAAATGTGAACCACAGGGAAAAGTTGTGAATCAACAGAATACAAGAGATAGAAGAGAGGATCTCAGATGTTGAAGATATGATAAGAGAAACAAATACATCTGTCAGAGAAAATGTTAAATCTAAAACCTCCTAATACACAACATCCAGGAAATCTTGAACATTATGAAAAGACCAAACCTAAGAATAATTTAAGTAGTGGAAGGAGAAAAATCCCAGTTTAGAGATCAAAAAAAAATTTTGACAAAATTATAGAAGATTTTCTTAATTTAAAGAAAGAGATGCATTTTAGATGATAAACATACAGAACACAAAATAGATTAAATCAAAAAAGGAAGTTACCTTGACACATAGTAAACAAAGCACTAAACATCAGAACAAAGAAAGAATACTTAAAACTGCAAGAAGAAAAGACCAAGTAACATATAAAGAATGAACTATTAGAATTATACCTGACTTCTCAGTGGGAACTCTAAAATCTAGACAGGGCTGAATTGTTGTGCTGCAGACCCCATAGATTCCAGTCTGGGTTACATCTACAAACCCAATACTACAAATAGTAGAAGGAAAGTTTCAACCTAAGAAGATTAACTACACCCATGGAAACACAGAAAATCAATTGTCTCACACCAATAAAATCAGTATACACACAAACACACACACATATACACACACACACACATACATGCACATATACCATGACCAGGAGCAGCAACACTAATAACAACAACCAAGTAACAGGAATTAACAAGCATTGGTTATTAATTGGTTATGTCTCTCAGTATCAGTAGACTAAATCCCTCCCCACAAAAGAAACAGACAAATATGGATGTGAAAACTGGACTGATACTTCTCCTACATTCAAGAAACACATCTCAATATCAATAATAAATGCTATCTCAGGGTAAAGGATATTCCTAGGAAATGGACCTAAGAAGCAAGATGGTATGGCCATTTTGATATCTAGTAAATATACTTTACACCAAAGCCAATTAAAAGAGAAGGACGCTACATTCTCACCAAAGGAAAAATTTACCAAAATGACATTGGGGACATTTCAATTCCTAACATGCTCCTTAAACAAGGGCATTCATGTTTGGAAAAATGAAACAAAACAAAACCCCACTACTATAGCTTAAGTTACACATAAAATCTCGCACACTGATGTGGGAGACTGTCCCGCGCCCTGTCTTTGCCCGCGAAGAAGAACGCAGTACACAGTTTGGATCCTTCTGCAGCAAGTTTATTAGAGCTCTAGAAAATGGGAAGACCCCGACCCCTTGCCAGGAGCCGGCTTTTATACTGTCAAGCCCTCGCCTCTTACGTCTCCCCTTCTGGTTGGTTGCGAACTCTTGCCTGATATGACTCAGGGTCAGAGGGCTTGGCTCACAGAGTGGAAATTTACCGGGGGACATGCGCAGACATGTTGTTTATCGCCTCGGCCGCACCTTGGTACTGGAAACCAGCACCGTCTTGCCTGCTTGACCGGGCTCCCGGCTCCCTACATCTCCCCCTTCTTTATATATCAAGAGGGGAGCTGGCTTCCTGTAGACAGGAAAAGACAGAGGTTGCTACCTGTTTGGATTGAGAGACTGCATGGGAAGGAGTCCTCGTTCTACTAGAGAACTGGATACAACCCATACCTGTCCGGCTGTCCTTTTTTTCAGGCAGGGCAGGGTATGACAGCAGCCCTTTGCAAGCAACTTGCCTTCCAGGCCCGTATCAGGCCTGTGCCGTGCATTCTGCCCAACAACCTGCCCAGGGGAATTGGGCTAGGGCACTCAACCTCGTGCAATGGGAACAAGCCCTGAGGGTGCATGAGCTACTTTTACCCTATTTTGCGCCCCTTATCTGATCACCTTTTAGCCTTAACCTTGTTACTATCATTGGAGAGTCGCTAGCAAAATTTTGTAGGTGCACATATTCTGCACATCCAATCATAATTTTAGCGCGGCTCCTGTCAATCATAATTTTAGCGCGGCTCCTGGCAATATCATCCCTCCCCCCATAATCTTTGTCCGAGGGTGTTCTGTGACAATTTGCCCATCCTCGGAATCTTCGGAAACGTGCAACATTCATTGGCATTAGCAAGCTTCCAATCATCCATGGCTCAAGCTCAAAATCCTAAATTTCCTAAAATATATAAAATCTTTAACAACATTAATTCAAAAACAGGGTAGGGATTAGGAACATTTGCAAAAAGGGGGTTACCAGCATTGCTCCCAGGGACTCAGCTTTCATTACCGGCAGGAGCATCAGGGCCAGCCACAAGATCCGCATTCTCACCAACGGGATTTTCTTCCGGCTCCTCACTGGGCCCGGCTTCCACTGGTGATTGTTCAAGGATCTTTCGGGTAAGGTGTTCCGGGACCCAATGTGGCTGAGCAGCATCCTGGGGAAAAACACAAACGGCTCCCCTGGATCTGATCAGAATCGGATCCGGGCCTTTCCATTGGTTATTAAGGACATCTTTCCATTTAACCATTTCTTTTTGGTCCATGTCAATTTGGAGGTGTCAGTCGGCCGTGGACCGTCCATCATCATCCAAATTTAAAAAATTTAGGGTAAAGAGCGTGAGTGCGATAACACTCCTCGGAGAGCCCAAGGTATTCTCTATCCCCCCTTTTTGTTTTATTAAATAAGCCTTAAGTGTACGATGTGCACGTTCCACTATCCCTTGTCCTTGTGGATTGTAAGGGAGGCCTGTAAGATGAGATACTTGCATTTGTGCACAAAATTGCTGAAATTTTTGAGAAGTATAGGCAGGGCCATTGTCTGTTTTCAGAATCTGCAGTTTCCCCCAGGCGCTCCATTCAGTGCTGAATGACATGAATGGATTTTTCCCCAGTCAAGGGTGTGGCAATGATGACGCTGGAGCATGTGTCGACAGACACATGGACATACTGGGATTTTCCGAAAGATGGAACATGAGTGACATCCATTTGCCATAATTGTAGGGGTTTGATGCCCCGTGGATTAATCCCCACATGCCTAACGGGGAGAAATTGGCAACAATTTTTGCAATTAACAACAATTTCACATACCTGCTGGCATGTGAGGCAGAAGCGCCTTCGCAAAGTTTCAGCTGTTACATGAAATTTAGCATGGAAGTCTTGGGCTTCCTGCAATGCCGAGTAGGTGAGAATTGCCATCCGAGTGGCTGCATCGGCCAGAGCATTTCCTAGCGCCATAGGGCCGGGTAAATTGGAATGTGCCCTAATATGAGTAATAAAGAAGGGGGACTTTCTTTGCAACAAGCATTGCTGAATTTCCTTAAACAAGGTGGCTACCGTGCTTCACTCTTTAATTAGTCCTGCAGTCTCTAGAATTTGCAGGGCATTAACCACATAGATAGAATCAGAAACAATGTTCAATGGTTCTTAGTATGTTTTTAAAACTTCAAGAACCACTTTACATTCAACCACTTGGGGGGAGGATGGACCATAATTCCTTTGAACAGTGCATCCCTCAATCACATAGGCCCCAATCCCTGTTTTAGAACCATCAGTATAGGCGGTAATACCATCCCTTATGGGGGCAGCAGATGTTATCCTTGGGAATATCAAAGGGTGCATGGCGGCAAATTGGGCCAAAGGGTGTTTGGGAAAATGATTATCAATTTTTCCTGAAAAACTAGTAGCTACGACAGCCCATGAAGCGTCCACTGTAGCAAGCACCTGAAATTGATGGGCTGTATATGGAATAACAAGTGTGGCAGGGTAGTGTCCAAAATGCTCAAGAGAGGCTCGCAGACCTTGAAGTGCCAATTCTGCCACTGCTGAGGGATACCATAAGATACTCCTGCATCGGCGAGGCATGAGGGTGTATCCAAAGTAGTGGACCCTTTTGCCATAGAGCTGCAGTGGGCAGAGTCTTTGTTGGAAAAATGCACAACTGCCAAGGTTCCTGATAATCAACTCTAAAAAGTTGTGCAGAGCTAATAGCACTTTCCACTTGTTGCAACACCTTCCGGGCTGCAGGGGTCAGCTGATGGGGGGACGACAAATTGGTGTCTCCCTCCAAAATCTTAAACAAAGGAATCAGGTCAGCAGAAGGAATTTTTAAAAATGGTCTAAGCCAATTAATATCCCCTAAAAGTTTCTGAAAGTCATTTAGAGTTTTGAGGTCCTTTGTTTGAAGACTTACCCTCTGCAGTTGAATGGTGTGTGGCAGCACAACAGTACCTAAGAAGTCTCCAGAGCTAGAATATTGAACCTTCTCTGGGGAAATCTGCAAATTCCATTGTGCCAATGATTTCTGTAATGCTAAAAATGCCTTTTGCAAGATGTCAATTGAGCCATGGGATAATAGAATGTCATCCATGTAATGAATAATATACAACTCAGAAAACTGCTCTCTGATTGGCTGTAATGCCTGCTGAACATATAATTGGCACATGGTGGGACTATTGGCCATGCCTTGGGGCAAAACCTTCCATTGATATCTAGAATCAGGATCACGGTGATTAATGGAAGGA
>PVIH01017236.1:0-42554 GCA_004025045.1 Sigmodon hispidus | reverse complement strand
AAGGAAGGAAGGAAGGAAAAAAGATGGAGACACGATTTAGAAAGACCCAATGTCAACCTCTGGTTGTCTATGCATACACACATATGAATATATACAAACATACATACAGACAACATCCTCAGAACACACACAGAAACTGATGAATGAAATAAAATTTCCAGGAGCTGGAAAAATGGCTTAGTGGTTAAGAGCACTGAATATTCTCCCAGAAGATCTGGTTTTGATTCCCAGTATCCACATGGAAGCCCATAACCAGTTCTAGGCAGTATGAATGTCTTTTATGGCCTCCACAGGCACCAGGCATGCATGTAGTACACAGACATGCATTCAGGCAAAACACCCATACATATGAAATAATAAAATAAAAATAAAAATGTTTAACTCCTCTGGAGATAGGGAGATGGCTCCATGGGTAAAATGCTTGCTGGGCAAGCAAGGTAAGGGCCTGAGTGTGGCTCCTCAGAACCCAGATGAAAAGCCTGTGATCTCAGCACTGAGGGTTAGGGACAGGAGGTCCCGAGGCTTGCTGGCTAGTTTATCCATGATTCAGGTTCATTGAAATCCTGTCATAAAAACTAAGGTGGGAAATGACAGAGACATCTGACATCAACCTCTGGCCTCATATGCTCTCTCAGGCATACATTCGCACCACTTGCACACAAGTAAGATTCCTTGTACACTACTGCCTTGACTAGTGAGGGCTGAGTGAGTGGAAGCTTTCTCAGAAAAGCTTTCGAGGTCAAGTCACACTATAGGTCCTTGACTCTACATATTTAAATTACCAATAAAAAATTTTCTCCCCCAGCCAATGATATGGATGAGCAGGTAAACTCGCTTGCCACTAAGCATGCAAGCTGAATTCAATCGCTGGGACCCACACTGTAGGAGCAGAAAACAACCCCCTACAAGTTATCCTGTGACCACACAATGGCACACATACACACACACACATACAATGCCCTCCCCTCTTCCCACCTCCCACACACAGTGAAAAAAATAAAATGTTTTTTAATTCCATACTCTTGCCTGCAAAATGGCAGTACCACCAATGCTCTTACTAAGGTTATTGACATAACAAAAATTTAACCACTCTCTGAGCTTCCTGTTCTCCTCATAAAGATCATGGAAGGGAAAAAAAAGAAAAGTTAATTCAAAATACTGGAAGAATGGTGAAAGCCAGGAGCAGAAGCCAGCAGATCAGCCATTTATTCAGCAGTTACAGCTCATTGCTGGGGGGGGGGGGGGCCGGCCAGGGTTAACTAAAGTCTGGTAGAGCAGAAGTGGGGTGCCAGCATTTCCCCCCAGAAGTGAAGAGCAGATGGACAGCTTAGCAAAGCACCATCAAAGCCAACTACTAATCAAGGGGCTAAAAGTAGACAGAGACATTCAACCAAGAAGCACCACCTTCCACAAGGACAGGAAATGCAAGTGCTCGTTAGACAGGACGATCTCTTATTTCCTCTTGCACACCTTCCCTTCAGAGAGCCCACCCCAGACTCCCCCCACCCCACAACCCGATGCAAGAAAAGGAGCATGTTATATAAACATTTGGGAAGTAAGTGCACAAAGGCCTAGTGTTTTAGAACTAGCTACAAGGATTTCCAAAGCATGAATGAAGTCCCCTGACTACCTATACTCAAAAAGAAACAGAAGGCAAGAACTCTGGTCCCTGCACACAGCGGGCTCCCTCTTCCAGGCCAGCCAGAGCCAGTGATATATTCTAATCTGGATAATGCAGATGATTTGAAACTATACCCAAACAGTAATTACCCAGGCGTCTGCCTTGAGTACTCTTCCTCAGAGTGTTTAGTGTTTCAGGATGCATACTAAATATAACTGTAAAAATGACACGTGGTTTCTTAAGTGGTGTTTAAGAACAGGACAGGCAAATGAAATGCATCTCAGATCCAGTCAGACACAAGAGCCTTCCCTCTGCCAAGGATCTGCAAGCCCTGGCCTCAGCCTCCTGTATGAAAATGGAGAAGGGAGCAGCTATCACACAGCACCTCACCCTCAGGATGCTCTACAGGAACACTGGGGTTCCCCAGAGGACTTCTCCAAGTTAAACGTCACATTAGTTCATTTGCAAATCTTCTCAGAAAAACGTATCATCGGTGTTAATACTTCATCTCATGAATAAAGAGAAGATGAGAGAGTGTCCTCCGTCCTTACTAACCAACTCGGCATTCGTCATACCCATCTTCCTCCAAGACCAACTGCGACCCCAGGCCTGGAAGTGTCCCCATAAGCTAAGTGACTCAAAGAATAGGAAAGAATGGGAGGTAGATTCTCCTTATAATTCTTAAATAAAGCACATTGGACAAGTGGACTCAGGCACACACTTACTCAATGCATAACTCACCAGAAACTTCCAAAACTTAGCTTCTTCCAAAGCCGTCTGCAATAGTGAAGGGAACAGGCAAATGGGGAGTGTAATAGTACACAATAGTACAGTCAAATAAAAAAATCTGCTTAAAGTTAGCTTTCTATAAAATTAAAGCCATTTCCAGACCTAGTCTCTGCTCAAACGAAAAGTAGTGTTTTCAGCAGAAAATAAGATTTTTGTTTTGCTCTCAAACATAAGACTGCCTCCCCATCAGGCTCTTTGAGTGCATTGCAAGTACATATTAACCTTTTCTGGGTCCACATCAAGAGTCTAAGTATCCATTTTAAAAGGCAAGTGGTTTAAAGTATAAACACAGTCTTCTCTACCAAAGTCCTAGAGGGAGAAAAAAGTTGGACTGCAAACAATCTACAGTTCAAAGATTTTTTACATCTACCCAGAATGGTAACTCAGTTTCGGCTCTCTCCAGGAGCAAGAATCCCCGTGACAGCCTAATTAAGCCTCCATCAAAGTGCTGCCAGGTAATGAGTGTAACACCTGACTTCTGAAGCGTGTGGTCTGAATCCACCCTGAAGTGATACTTGGGCCCTGAAAGCTTGGTCGGCAAAGGCTGGATAGTAAGTGGTTTCCCCTCGCTGCTCTACAGTCTCCACTGTCATCAAGGCAGTGGCACCAGAGAACAAACCAGGAAGGATTTGTCGCAACACAGCTCTAACTGTCGGCACCAAAATACGAGTTTTATTAAAATTTTATGTGTTGTAAAATACACTTCTTTTGATCCTTTTCAACTATCTCATAACATAAAGATCATTCTTACCTCAAAGGCATTGAAATGCAGGTAGTGGGCTGGATTTGGCCAATAAACAGAAGTCAACCCTTAGAGTTATAGATCTTGTAAACCAACAACTGCATTTCTCCCTGACCCCTTCCTAAGGAAGTTTTTATTCTGCCTGATCATTTCACCGGTGGCTGAAAGATTTTAGATAACTTTTTGTTCTTATAAGGATGGCATCACCAAGGGGAACTGAGACCCAGGGAGATAACATTACTAGCCGGGGTCTCACAACCAAATCATGATGCAAATGGAGTCTAGAGAGGCTGGGTTGGAAGGGTAAAGCTGTGATTCTTAAAAATGACTTTGTGTTTAGCTCACCAGGACAGATGGGAACGTTTAAAAGCAGAGATCCCACAGGGACCCTTTCCTAGGTACAGGAGCCCTAAGACTTCCTTTCACTATGCAAAATCATTTCTCTTCTGTCAGTCACCACACCCGTTCTCAAGGACTTCTGCTGGGCCACAGAACCCATCTAAGCTGCAGCCTCTGGTTATGTTTTCCTTTTGCTTAACAGCTTCCACTGTGAATCTGGAACTCTAAGAAGGGCCAGGGCAGCTAAGGCACACTGGCTTCTTTAATTGCCTCAGGGAGAAGCTAGCTAATCAGTTTAGCACTGAGTCTAAGAACATCACTAAGGTACCTCCAGCCCCGCCCTGCAGAAACCCACACAACACAGTCCATCTCCTGTCCGCTCGCTGTCATCTCATCTTTTCCTTGTTTCTTTTTCATCAGCCACCTTTTTCTCCTCATCTTCTTTTTAAATTTTTGAGACCTCATCTCACATAGCCTCAGCTGAAACTGGCTGTGGACTCCTGAGCGGCCTGCCTTATGACCCCAAGTGCTTTGATTGCAGATGTAGAGAATCACATTTACCCCTTCCTCCATTTAAAAAACAAAACACCTTTTCAAGCTCTCTTCCCCTCCCCCAGATCTTTCTTTCTTTCTTCTGTTTTTGCTGTTGTTTCATTCTCTCATTTTTCTATTTGCTATATCTTGCCCTAAGTTTCTGGAACCAATATGTTTTAAATTTAGACATATGTATCCAATGATGTCTGGCCTCCACCCTCTCTAAACAACATCCTGTCACTCTAGAAGAAAAAGGAGAGTCAAAATTAAAGTGACATTTACAATGTATTCTTCCTATCCATCTGATATCTTTAACCAGTTTTCTTCCAGACCTTTATGGATTGAGTTTTTTCTTGTTTTTATAAGGTTTCCTTTGTCCCTGCTAACAGGACAGGACGTGAACCTAGGGCCTCATGAATGCTAGTCCTGAATTCTAGTGCCGAGCTACAGCCCCAGCCCCAGTGGATATTTATGGTTTCTTTTTACCCAGTAAATGTTCATCCAGAGCCTAAAATTCTACACCAGAGTTTTTAAGCATTCTATCATAACACTTTCATGACTTTTTATGACGATTGCTCTATCAAACTGTTCTGCTTCCAAAAACTTCCGCAAAAAGGTAGTTTCACACTCTGCGAAGAGGAAGTAGCATTCTTGTCCTTTTCAAAGTCCTTTTTGTCAGTTTAACTCAAGACTGTCTGAACTCAGATCTTTTACACGCATGTTTATCCTAGTCAATCTGCCTAAACTTTGTGAGTTAAAAAAGCCAACTCACAAGATAAAGCCGAAACAGAGGAAAGCACTTTGTTTTAAATTGTAGGACCCACATAGAGTGCACTTAATAAAGAAAAATTTCATAGGAGAAATTAAATAAGATTAGAGGTTAAAAATTAAAACAAACAAAATATATTACTAAAACCTATTCTGAAAGAGCTGAAGCTGACCCTAAAATACTCAGCTCCTTAATTTGACAAATAAGGAGCCAAGATTCAGGGAATATTCACAAAGTAGCAACAACTGTCCACTAGCTGTACTTGTCCCACTGAGCTGTCACAGGCTCCCCATTAAGCAAATATTACTATACCTATTTCACAGTCAAGGACAGTTATGGCCCAAAAAGACCAAGATGTCAGTGAAGGGCAAAGTTGTATGTGTGGCCCAGACTTCCAAACATCAGCTTCAGTCTTACCCCATATCAGTTGTTCAAATGAGAGGCCATATTTAATGTATGCAGAATTTCAGTGCCAGGGAACTTAGTAGAAGACCTTATACTGAAGAGCGGGGCTCAGAAGAAAACTGTCCCTAACATTAGAGCTAAGTGCTATGCTCATCTCAGTGGACCCAGGAAATAAACGCCTAGAGGCTCCAAAGTGTGAGT
Source organism: Sigmodon hispidus (assembly GCA_004025045.1). Classification (NCBI taxonomy): domain Eukaryota; kingdom Metazoa; phylum Chordata; class Mammalia; order Rodentia; family Cricetidae; genus Sigmodon; species Sigmodon hispidus. The sequence goes on along the minus strand of PVIH01017236.1, from coordinate 37,154 downwards.
CTCTACACTGCTATTGTATTTACTGAAATTACAGGTGGCTACTTCTTAGCTTTACAGCCTTCAGTATCCTTAAATCTGAACTCTGTTGTTTTTTTAAAAGTTATGAAAAATTTTCACATGTGTACAAATAAAAATGACAGAATTTTGATGTGCCTAAGACCATTTGAACACCAGTTCCTCTCTCTCTGAAGAGAGACATGTCATTTCATCACCCTGACCTTGTAGCTTCTCACTGCCCTGTAAAGCCCCAAAGTTTAAACATAAGCCTGTTTATAAGCCACTTTAAACATGGTCATTTGGGGCAGTTTAAATTCCCTTCCAAGTATACGGACTTGAAATATCAAGCAGAGTAAATTGAATTCAAGTCATTTTAAAAACAGCCGAGACGGGATTCTTGGTAGACTGCCTGCCTAGCATGCACAAAGCCTTGGATTTGATCCTGACCACCACAGAAACCAGGCTTGGTAGAGCAGTAATCCCAGCATTCAGATGGTAAGGGCACTCAGAAGTTAAAGGTCATCCTCAGTTATATAGCAAGTTCAAGGCTAGCCTGGGCTACATGTTTTTCAACAGAGAGAAGGGGAACCAGGCATGGTGGCACATGCCTTTTATCCCAGCATTCAGTAAGGAGAAGCAGGAAAATCTATAAGTTTGAGGCTAGCCTGGAGCACACAACAAGTTCCAGGACAGTCGGGATCACAGAGAGAGATGTTGTCAAAAAGAAGAAAAGGAAGAGGAGGAGGAAAGAGAGAGAAGGGAAGGAAAGCAGGAAGGGATGAAGGAAGAAAGTAGAGGAGAGAGCGAGAGGTGGGGAGGGAGGGAGGGAGGGCAGGAGTCTAAATCAGATGCTCAAATGTTAGCCGTTATCAAAGGATCAAAGCTCCAGTATCCATCTGCACTTGGTCTCCTAAAATTCCACTGGATTTGCTACTGCGCCATCCACTTCTAAGAATTAAATGCAATGAATAAATGAGAAAAAGAAAAGTTAAGTGAGAGAAACTTTTAAAAGGCACAGAATTCTGGCCCCAACTCCCAGTCCAGTCGAAGAGAGTGAGGAGGGATTATATAAGCAAAGGGGTCAAGACCATGATGGGGAAACCCACAGAGACAGTTGAGCTAATGGAAGCTCATAGGCTCTGGACTGAGAGTTGGAATTCTGCATGGGACTGAACTAGGCACTCTGAATGTGGAAGACAGTGTGTGGCTTGGGCAGATTGTGGGGCCTCTAGTGCATGAACTGGCTCTTTGGAGCCCATTCCCTATAGAGGGATACCTTGCTCAGCCTTCATATGGTGGACTATATATATATATATATATATATATATATATATACAGACTATATTGCCTCCCTCCCTGTGGGAGTCTTTACCCTCTCTGAGAAGTGGATGAGGGGTACAGTGGGGAAAAGCTGGGGGCTAGTAGGAGGAGGGGAGGGAAGGGAAACTGTGGTTGGTATGTAAAAATTTTTTAAATCTTTTAAATAAAGAAAAGAAAGAAAAGAAAGGATCAAAGCTAAATCAACAGCTGTGGTCCTCACAAGCAGCTTTAGGCCTGCATTTTACTGCACAGCAACCCTAGCATCAGCTTGTGCTTTTTTTGGACAGTCTCCCTATGCAGTCCTGGCTGACCCGGCACTCACCATGTAGATCAGGGTGGGCTAAAACCAGCCATCCAAATCAAAGACAATGAGAACCTTGAAGACAAACCGTCAGGTGAGAGGGGACACCTTTGGAAGCACAAAGGAGAACAGAAAGCAATGAGGGTGGAGGGTCGCTTCCACAAGTACTGCGGCTACTGTTAGCTACACCTTGGCAAATGATAAAGCTTTATGGCTTTGTCTCTTAATTTTCCAGAAGACTGTCTTCTTAGAAACAGGTGCAATATCACACCCACACTAACCACAAGTATCCAGTCTATTCAGTTGTCACCATCTTGTGAAGATATATTTTGTTTCTTTGGTGCTGACTGGTTAGTAAGAGTTCCATCCCTTTAATTCTCCCTCTCACTCTTTACTTCCCGCTGTGACTGGCATCCTCCTGAAAAACAGGGTCATTTTCTTCATATAGTTTTCTCACAGCCTTATATTTTCCCTTTTTACTTTAAAACATCAGAGCATCTCAGGCTTTACAACACGATTTCACCTGTGGCCCGAGCCAGCAGAGGACCCCGTTCTCTCTCCCAGATGCACATTTGTTCCCTAAGTACCCCAGGACAAGGGCACTGTTCCACACCAAAGCCGGGGATAGCATGGATCCAGAAAACCAGAAGGTCTCAATTCAATTTACATATCAATTTTCTTCCTGAGATGAGGCAAGTAGGAATGCACTTGTAAAATATCACACCTGTGAAATGAGCAGATGGAGTGAGCTTTGTGAAGACTCAGACTTCTCCAAGTATCCAGGGGAGGACACAGAGATGGGAAGAAGTGGTGAGAGACCTCCATTAATACACCAGTCCCTCCTATTCCGTTTAGGCACTGGATGTTTATTTCCTTACCTCTTTTCTTCCTACTGAACAGGAACTCTGCCTCAGTAAACTCATCTTCCTCCAACCCCTCATCCGACAAATACACCATGTCATTCACCTCCAACAGCCGCCCAAAGCACCACCGCCTCTGTAAGATTCGGCTGGACCCTCTCTGGCTCCCTACAGCCTTTTCCAGTGACTGTCTGAACTCCAGTAGTCCCCAGTTAGTATCCTATATGTAGCCTAAAGCTGCTGCTGACCTGTGTGATATATCCCATATATACTGCTAATGTGTGGTGAGGATCCTCCAGGCACAAAGCATCCACATGAGTCCTACAACTAGACTCTGACGCCAATGAAGAAGGGTCTCTTGTTACAATGCACTGGTTTCAGAGACCATAAGGACTAAGAACATAAAGCCTGGAGTCAAACCCACCCCACTGTGAATGCCAGACTCATAGGTCCTAAGTAAATTCCCTAATCTCTGGGCTCTAATTTTTTTTCACTAGCATAATGAAATGATAATCAATTCTCATAGGGCCATGTTGTCAGGATTAAGTCACAGAAAGTGTTCCATCTCATTTCCAGGCCTCTGTCTAGTTTCTAACTAATTCATCATACATGCTCTTACCCACTATGACACTTGGAAGAAAGAAGAAAAGCAAAGACACGCAGATTGAGAAAGAATCTCTTCCCTTTCCCTCTGCAGGATCAGAGGGTTTTGATCGGGGAAGAGCCATAGCCTGAGCTCTACCGCCCTGACTACTCTGTTTTAAGCAGAGTGCAGGGACCAAGGTCAGACAGGGTGAGACCAGGTGAGGGTGGCTACAGTGGTGCCAGTGGTGATGTGACCAGTTAGCAAATGAAAAGCAGAAGCTAAGGTAAATGGTACTACTACACAATGCATACTAAAATATCCAACACAGAAAAGCTTAAAGAAATAAGTTCTTTAAGGGAATGTGAATTTAAAGAAATATAGAAAAATGTATTTTCTTTCCCAGGTTCAAGGTCGGTAAACCATCTTGCTCATCCTGGGCTGCAGGTATCAGCAGCTTTGTCCACTGTTCCAGTTACTGACCCCAAAACGACCTGAATTTCTGCCGGGCATCCTATGTTTACAACATATCATCTGTCACTTTCCAACCTTCATCCTCTGTGTATCAGATCTCAAAGTCAACCTGTTCCTCTACAAGGAGGAGGACCCATCTCTTCAGAAGGGCCTGGTGATTGAGACATGGTCGTCACCTTGCTAGCTGTATCCAGTCCCTGACCCACAGTTAAGAAATAGATTTTCCAGATCCAGATGCTACTGTGGAGTCCAAGGAAAGGAATTCTACCTGGGAGAACCAAGGGAATTACCAAAACAGCCCCTGTGAAAATTGCCACACTGGCCTAGCTCACCATGTCTCATGAGAGTCCCAGAGCCTGGGTCTGTGTCAAAGCAAGTCAATAGAATTCTCGAAGGACCACACTTAGAGCAACCTCAGGGGTTCTGTGTCTCCACACGAGGCTCCTGGAGATCCCAGAAGGCCATTTGGAGGAAAAGATCCATGGTCCTCCAGCAAAACTCAAAGTATGTTTATCAGGCCTCAGAAAAACTAAAGTGGGGGGAAGCTTTTTTACAAGGGGAGAGCCTGAAAGAATTTAGAAGACTCAGTACCTGTCAGACTCTTAGTATAGACAAGAAAACCCAATGCCAGGGTCTGCTCAAAGCCATGTAACTACTAGGAGCTCCATAAGTAAAATCCAAGAACCTTTATTCCCAATCTGATGCTATTTTTTAAATAAATCAAAAAAAAAACCCTAAAGTAATTTAGTATTGGAACTTTCAGAGACAAGTTAGAATTGCTACTAAATTTCCATGTCAGGGCAACAACAGTATCACTACAAATCTAATTCTTTTTATTAAAAGCTCTGGAAGCGAGTTTGGGACAAAATGAACTTCCAGTATTAAAGATACCTAGGAAGTTACACTACAATGGTCAAGATTTACTGGGCAACAGTGACAGATCCAGCCAGCTTTTCATTTTTCTAAAGGGGAGGCAAGTGAAAGATGTCTTGAGGTTTTGTTTTGTTTGAGACCAATCATTATGCAATCCAGGTTGGCCTTGAACTCACTGTGTAGCCAAGAATAGCCAATGATGGACTTGAACTTCTGATCCTCCTTACCTCCACCTTTTAAATACTGGGAATACAGACATGACGCCCATGTCCAGCAGAAAACATCCTTTAAAATTATGATTACCAACCCCGATGGCAGTGGTGCACACCTTTAATCACAGCACTTGGGAGGCAGAGGCTAGTAGAACCCTATGAGTTTGTGGATACAGAGCAAGTTCCAGGACAGACTCCAAAGCTACACAGGGAAACTTTGTCTCAAAATGTAAATATATATAGATAGATAGATTTGAAAGTAGAAATTAATGACTCACAAATCATTAATTTCAATCTTTCAGGTTACCAACTCTCCACAAACATAAACACTGGCCAGAAAAACTGTCTACTCTCAACATCTGACACACCAGAAGCAAACAAGCTATTATACTAATAAAAGAAACAACCTGTAAGATAGACACTCTTAGATTCCCTATAAATTGAAGTAGGGAAATAACAAGAATCAGTTTCTGAACCACTGACATTGAATAAAAACCTCTTCAGGAACCTGAAACCATTTCATCTTATTGCCTGTGCTAATATATCATAGTGCATGTGTAGGAGACACTATAAAGCAAACTCCATCATAAGGACTGAGTCACAGGAGGAACAGGGCAGAACTCAGGCACCACCAAGACATCTAATGTCTTCATTTGGCAAAGAGTAACCTAGAGCCCACAGATAAGTCTGACCTCCAAGTGTTGTCTAACACACAATGTACACTATTCCCCTTAACTTATGCCTACAGCAACACAGACTCTGTCATCACACCCTCTTCCATCTTTGACAATAAGAGTCAGATGCTTCCCCTAGGTGGCTCTTACAACCCACCATCACCTGCAAGAGCCCATGTGTGAGGTAAAAGCCATGGTCTAACCTTGGGCTTCTACATGGCCAGCAGGCTCCAATGTAAGCCTAACTCATAGGAGCCAAACCAGCTCAGTGTCATTGTCAAACCTTATGTGAGCAAACAGCAATTGTAAATCTATGTGTGACTGCATATACAGACTTACATGGAAGGTCCTTTTCCAGACGATATTTAATAGCATCCTTACCATTCCCAAAGGGCCAAGAGTTAAAGGAAAATGACATGGTCATCAAAGTCAAAGTACTCTCAATCATCTATGAGCATTTTTAAATGTTTGAGTGCGTGGTTGATTAGGAAGAAAAAGACAAACCAGTGAGCTAGTCACCAGAAGTTTACATGTACACAGTGACTTTCTAATAATGTTAAATATCAATAATTCTTAAAACAGCTACAGCAACCACTATTGTAAAAGACTTTTTTTAAACTTACATTGTTTTCATTTCTCCAGGGAGAGGAGGTGCCATGGTATATGTGTGGAGGTCATAGGGCAACTTGCAGGAGGCTGTTCTCTCCTCACACACCACATGAGCCCTAGGGATTAATCTCAGGTCTTCAGGCTTGGCATTAAGGACCTTCCTCACCTAGAGTGAACCACCTTCCAGCCCCATTCTTTAAGATATGAGCTTCAATATACAATTTCCTTTTGGGGTGTGGAAAGAATCACTGTATCATGTTTTTATTGTTTTATTGGGGAGGATCCATGTGCACATACACCACAGGAGCATGTGTCGATCAGAGCACATCTCTGTGGAGCTGGGTCTTCCCCTCTGCCCTTACATGGCATGGGTTCCTGGGATCTAACCCAAATCATCAGCCTTATGCCACAAGAGGCTTACCTACCGGCCCATATCACTGGCCCTCTAAGTGTCATAGCTTAAACAACTTGGAAAAGCACAGCATTATCAGATGTCTGACTTAAAGGAATTCATGGAGAGCTGGCCGGGTGGCGCAGAGGGTAAAAAGCCACCACCAGCCTCATGACTGAAGCTTGATGCTCAAAACCCACATGGTGAAAGAAAAGACACCCCAGGCTGTTCTCTGGCCTCCACATAAGCAGGAACACCACACACACACACACACACACACACACACACAGACATACATGTATACATACACACACAGACTAAAATTTTTTCAAGAATTTATGCTAATAACTTTTTAAAGTAAAAAGTTTAACATTACATTATAAATACATAAGCTAATATATCATATTTATGTTGCTGAAATATAAACCTTTTTCAAGATGTCTCAGTTCTATGTCTTGTTTAAGAACAGTACCCTTTTAGTTTTTGTTTACTCTCTACTTAGAAAAACAGAAGTGAAACCTAACATGTTCTCTTAAGAAAGGGGGCCCCATCTATTCTGGGCTGGACTTTCATTTATCCTGAAGCAGACAGTAAGGTACTTAAGGGAAGCATCATTTTATTTAGAAAAGTCCTTGGTCTGTGTCCATAATGGAAGATACTGATTTTATCACACTGGAAGTATAATAACTGGCTAAACAAGACCTTAAAGAAAGCATATCAAGATGTCAAGAGGAGTTATTTCCACCAAGTACAGAGGCGTTAAACGCTTCATTTGCTGGTCTAGCTCTCTGATTTCCTAAGGTGGCTTGACATTGAAGATGATTATAGGTTTCCATGTTATACAAAAATAAATAATCAAGAAAAGAATCAGCATATTACCAACACATCACTGGCAGGGTGCAGAGGTGGCAAGCAAGGTTAATGGGACAAGGCAGGTAGAAGCACATGCAGAGACCTCAGGGCAGGTCCTCATTCTGACAGAGATGAATGACCCCATGTACAGCAGTGTGGGCCTGCCTCCCCAGAGCTTCCCCATGACACATGAGCTCCGTGCCTGCTGCTGCCTTTCCAACTATGAAGAGCATGGCCTTGTGGCCAAAGCTCCACCTGTGCAATCAGACTGCCGGGGAGGACACTGTGCTCCAGCACTCTCTGGGTGTGTGACCTGAACAAGTCAATCAACCTCCCTAGTCCTGTTTCCTCATCTATAATGTAGGAGTGACACCACCATCTACCTAGTGTGACTATGAGAATTAAGAGAGATGATTCACGACAAAGGCCCAGCACAATCAATGTAAGCCACTATTAGGCACAAGCCATGAAATGCCAGCCATCAGGTACACTCCCAAACTCAAATTACTGGGTCACAAACAACCAGGACGGAGTCCAAAAATTAAGTTTGTCCTTTTTCCCTTCACTTCTGGAGCATACACAGTGCTGACATACAGACCAGCGCATAGAGGGTGGCTGAAAATACAGGACAGTCTGATAAAAACATATCCAAAGGCCCCACACTGTGGTCAGAAATCCTGCTTTCAACGCTTCAGAATTTCTGTGTCTGGCCACAGCTGCTAGACAGTGCCTTTGGCAAGAAGACGGGTGACTGGAGTGTGAGCTAGGACTTGGCGAGGAGACACAAAACCAGAAGGCCTCCAGGCGGGAAGTTCCAAAAGGGCCACCACTGAAGCAGATTGTCTACCACACTCTTCAGGAAACGGAGCAGATCTGCTATCCTTATCATGTCAGAAAAGCAACCTTGAAAAGGAAAAACTGAAGAGCCAGGCTGATGTAGCCATACACTAAAATCTCTACTGCCCTTTACCTGTATACATAAGAAATTCATTCCAAAAGTTCCATATTAAATCAAGTAACAAATCCAATTACAAAAGGCTGCACGCCTATTTATTTTAAGCTAAACACATTGCATTTGGATGTGATGAAACCTTCAACCTTATGATTATCTCAGTTCGTAAACAAATGTCCACCTATAAGGAGATGGTTATATTACTATATTAATTGCATAGTTAAATAACAATGTTGCAGAGGGTAACCAACTCCTCCAATTGCTAGGAAGTGTCCCAGCTTTACCATCATATGCTGGGAAACCCCCTTAGTCCTGGTCAAATTAAAATGATCCCAAAATACTGTCAGAAAGAAAAAAAAAAAGAATGACTGAGGACGGCCTTTCAAATGCAGAAGTGCCCAGTGTCGGGCTGGTTTGTAGCAGCAGCACCAGTTCCTTCTTACAGTATTAGACTATAAACCACAGGCCCCTCTCCCTTCCCCCTCACTTTTTAGTTTTCCCAAAACAGTTAGAAAAAGACACATCCCTTTTCTTGCTCGACTCAGAGGTCACTGCAGGATTGGCTGCTGAAGAGTGAGCACAGTCACCCAGCCAGTTCCAGCCTTCAGTGTTTGCAGGACAGAAAATGTCATCCATGGTCATCTCTTTAACTACATCCAAAAGCACACCAAGACAATTCAAGTTATCGGCAGCAAGAATGTGTCCTCAAACAAAAAAGCGAAGAGCTTCAAATTTTGCCTTACAAACAGGCATTGACGGGACCAAGAAGAGTGGTGATAGCATCGCTCGGTAGAGAGCAGGCTGCTCCACTACACACTGAAGCAGGGATCCATGCAGCTGGCTCTCCATCCACAGTGATGGGTCACAGCTCTGCAGGAAGGTGCTTAATCAAAGGGAGTAGCAGGAGTAGATGAGAATAAGAACCAACTTCTAAGAAGTAAGTTTCAAACAAAAAACAAGTCTATATAAGGCAAGAGAAACACACTTCCTGGACCTAAAGAAACATAGAAACCAAGTTTGCTCCACCACTGCACCGACCCCGCCCTGCCACCACCCCACAATGTCTTCCTCTGGCTTTGTCCCAAAACAGGCTGGTGGGTTTAGGTGTTCTTCAGTCACAAAACTTATTGGCTCTTCCTCTATGTCAGGAGTTGGAGTCCAATGGAAGTTATATCTCTTTCTCCCTTTTGACAACTGTAGTTTACTGATGGACAAATGGGATGTATATAGAAACCTCTTCAAAGACAAACATCTTTGAAAACTCTGCTGTAATAAGCCTGAGAATAACTTCCTGTGCTGATGAGCCCAGCAGTACTCCTCATCAGAGGTGATGTGAATTAGGAGAAAGTGCCTCTCCTACCCCACTTCAACACATCTGGGCCTCAGGCTTTCTGGGGCTACAGGAGCCTGGGAGATGACACCACCAGCCAGCAGCTGAGGGTCTTGAGGAAGATATGCTTGCTTTCCCGGGTCAGCTGTTTCTACTTAGAAGATAAGGAATTCAGGATACATGCTTTGCATCTGTATAAATAAAATTCTGCATGAAATTCTTTCTTGTGGCAATGCCCACTAGAATTAAATTACTTAGGGACGGAACAAAGCATAGGAATGAGTACCATCAACGTTGACAGGCCAGGACTCGATACAATGTAACACTTAAAACAAGCAACCGTCCTAACAGTTGGCTGAAATTGTGAATAAACGCCAGGGAAAATCCTAATATCAATTTACAAGCACTTTAAATCCTCAGGAGCAAGTGAGGAGAGGGCAGATTCATCACAATTAACAGCTGCTCTCCCTGCTAAATTTAACAGTTTCTAACTCTGTGACTTCTGAATAGGGGGAAAGAAGGGGGCTGTAAATATGTAAGGAAATGAAGCTGAAGTTAATTCAACCTAACGGGCAAGATAAATCACTGTGGATCACTGCTGCAATGGGGTGTATTTAAGTTACAGGTCATTCTTGCTGGATACTAACTAGCAAGACACCTCTTAAGAAGTTTGAGGTGTTTAATAGAGAGGGCTGGCCTGTCTGGCACCATGTGTCAAAGTCAAGACTGCTTCTCCATTATCAGGTCCCCAAAACAATGTTCATTTCACTGTGGATGAATAAGTCCAGGCCTAGAGGAATCTGGTCTTCCTCTTTTATTTTCATGTAAAGAGCTGCAAAGAGGTTTGGTGTTTTTTGTTTGTTTATTGTTTTATTTTATCTCGAAACTTGCTTGGGCTTCCGTGAGTGTCAATGTCTAGACGTGTAGCAAGGACTGTCAATAGGATACAACAAATAATCCCATTACTTCAAGCATAATTCCACGGTTGCCAGGTGTAATGTCTTGGCCAGAAAAGCAACAAAGCTGAAGGCACCAGCGTCTGCATGCTCAGCCTGAGACCTGGCTTCACCTCTTACTGGGAGATCGGAGCGTCTCAGAGCTCTGTGTACCCCCATCCTGCACCCCACACCCAGCCCCTGGGCAACTAAAGAGGAAGTCAGGATGTCCTATCCAACAGACGAAGACAACCAACGCACCAGAGCGGGGAGCAGGCCAGTCCCTTGCCTGGCGCGGGAGAGGTCCAGAGCTGCGAGTCTCTCCCCCAATGTCCACCTCCCTCCTTCCGACCCCGCTGACAGCCTTCCCCGGGGCAGCCCGAGGCTGACTGCTCCCGAGTACGCAGCCCGGCCCGAGGCTCCCCTCCCCCGGTCGGTGAGGCGGCAGCCTGCATCCCCTGCGCACGGCGGCCACTCCCGCACCCCGGCGACCCTCTCCAGCCGCGAACGCGCACTTGCGACAGCCCAGGGCGGAGACTTGAGCGGGAGCTGAGCCCCGCGGCTGGCCGCGCACGCTCCAGCCTGCGCGTAAACAGCTCCGGGCGCGCTCCGCTCCGCGCCCGCCGCGCCCCCTTCTCCGCGCCCCGCGCCCCTACCTGGTCGCAGAGTTTGAGCACTGCCATTCTTCCGCTCCCGCACGCGCGCGCGCGCACATACAGCTCTCGGCTCCGCAGATGTCACGCCGGGAGCCCGGGAAACGGAAGAGACGCCCGGGGACCCGCCAGGAGCCCGGCTCCCGAATGTGACAGCCCTCTCACTGCTCCGCGGCCGCCGCCAGCCGCCCAGAGCCCAACCCTGGCTCGCCGGAGTCGCAGCCCGGCCCGCCCGCCTTTATACAGGAAGTGCCGGCCGCTGCCAGCTGGGCCGCTACTGACATCACCGCGCGCTGCCTCGCGCCGCCCGGGCCGACGCTGCCTCCTGCCGCCCGCAGCCGCTCCTCGCAGCCCGCGGCCACGGCGCCCTCCCGCACCTGCACCCCGCTCCGCCAAAAACCCGAGGTGGCGACCCTCCCCAGCGATCCCACCCACGCGCACGCGACTGATGGGCAATCCCTCGGGGACACACCCCAGGGGCCGAGAAAGCTTGCCACTCACGCGCCACCAACTTTCCCCCTGGAGACCGTGTCACACCCCCTTTCCCTAAACCTCTTGGCTAATCAGAAGGCTCCAGCGCTCCAAATTTCTGCCACCCGGCTGCAGTGCGCACCGTCTCTTTGTAGAACGTAAGAAGGCCTTGGGCTCATGATTCCAGGTTTTCTCTAACTCAGGGAGGGACAGGGCTCCGGCCCTTCATTTCAGCTCCTGCAGCCACCTCATAGCCAAATCACACAGGACACTAAATTGGTAACCTGGGCTGGAGGTGGCACTGAGTAAAAGAGGAAGAGGAGGAGGAAGAGGAGGAAGAAGAACAGTTTTAAGTTGCTGCTCAGTTGCACAGTCCTGGCTAAATTATTTTTACACGTTCGTCATTGCCAAGCTCTCCCCACAAAAGCTGTCCAGCAACACAGCTTCCTAATACTGTGGCAGCAATCCATAGGAAGAACTCCTGAAATCTGGGGATATGCTTAATTCAATTCAGGCAGAGGCTTGGCATAGGGGGAAAAAACCACCACCGGGTGTAAGCAATTAAGATACTGGGCTGGCTAGTTTTTACCTCAGCTTGACACAGAGTATAGTCATTCTAGAAAAGGGAACCTCAGTTCAGAAAATGCCCTCATCAGACTGACATGTAGGCAAGCTGATGGGGCATTTTCTTGATTAATGTGAGAAGGCTCAGCGCAGTGTGAGTGGTACCACCCCTGGGTGAGTGGTTTTGGGTGTGTAAGAAAGCAAGGTGAGAAACCATGAGAGGCAGGTCTGTAAGTAACACCTCCTTCCCTCAAGCCTCCAGGCTCCTGCCTCCAGTTCCTGCCCGGCTTCCTTCAGTAGTGTGAAAGTAGAAACAAGCCCTTTCTCCCCCAAGCTGGTTTTGGTCAATTTTTTTTATCACAACAATAAAAACTCCAAGTAAAACACACACATAAACCATTGATGACTGATGTAGTTTCAGGCTGAAATAAGGGGTCATAAGGAGGGGTACTTAAGAATGAAAAGACCAGACTGGTGGATAAGGGGAAAGCTGAGATCCAAAGGAAAGTGGTAAGCAGGGAAGTGAGAGGTGAGCACTCCAGGAAGCCACAGCTACCCCTAGCAGGCCATGGGGCAAGCACCAGGACTGTTGAACATCACCTCAGAGCTAGAGTGCTGGGGTGAGGATCAGGTGGCTGCCACTACCGCTATCATTCCCTCAAACCAACTACAGTTTCTCCCCATTGTCAGTACCTCAGAAAAAGTTCATGGGAAAAGGGAGTAATAACAGCTGTCTAGCACCCTTGCATATCATCCATCCACTCTGGCTGGTGAACAGCTAAATCCCAAAGCTACTCATGCAGAAAAGGGGACCTGAGGAAGCACCTTCCTGGATCCCCCTCACTGGCCACAGTGATAAGCAGACACACTCCCCCAACAAAGTCATTGTTCCCAAGACTCTTCTCAGACACAGCTCAGATTGTCTGCTGTGTGAGAAGCACCTCCATTCACAGGAATTCCACAACCAAATATGACTATATTCCTAAAAGCAATAACAATTATGTAATTTGACATATTCACTCAAGATCTGCTTTGGGTCATCATGGGTATGCATGTACATGAGATCTTGGGTCAGACCCAGTTCCCCACCCACCCACCTACACCCTCTCTTTCTGAGATAGTGTCTTGCTATATTACTGGCAATCTGACCTTGAACTCTCAGGCTTTCTATGTCTGCTTCCCAAGTGTGTGCTGACACAGTAGGCTGTCATTGGAAGAGAGGATCATAACCTTAGGAGACACTTTCTTCCATAGAAATAGTATGTAATGCTTTTAACATTGCCTTCACTGCCCTGAATTGAAGTTCAAACAGAATATTATCTACTTATGCAAATTTATTTAAAATTCAATATCCTGCCCTAATTAAGTAATAAATGAAAAACAAATGGAAAGATATTGTTGATGCTTGCTTCAACAAGTAAATGATACATACAGCACAACCCAGTGACATGGTGGATACAGTGTGGCTGAGATCACTACCAAAGCAGAGCAATCTGAATGTGTAGCATCAACACTCAAACTTCAAGATCTTCAACATCAGAATGCCCATAATCTCAGAACTGTAGACTAGGTCAGGAGTTCAAGGTCATGGTCAGCTACATCAAATTTAAAGCCAGCCTGACCTGTCTTAAAACAAAAGCAGCTATGGAAATGGCTCTCTAGGTAGAATTACTTGCCTTGTAAGCCTGACAACTATCAGGCCTGATCCCCTGAGCCCTCATAATAAACCATGGTGATAGTTTATTATCATTCATCTGTAATTCCAGAAGGACTGTGGCAAGGGAGGTGAGGACAGGAGAACAGGCCAGCTAGCCTGAAACACACAGCATAGAAACAATGGGTCCTACCTCAGAAACAACTGCCTAAAGTTGTCCTTCAACTTCATGTGTGCCTTGGCATGCATACATGTACACACACACAACTAATGGTATTGTCATAGGTGAGATGTTGTGAAATTTGAATTGGGTGAGTACCTAATAAAATGAAAAATAGGATAAACTAATTAACATTAGTGCCTTTCTAGGGAGTCTGGACTTACATGTTAAGGTATCTATACATGTGTATCTTTACATGAAGGTGCTGTATAATACATTACTGAGGACAACAGCAAAAATACTTTGTAACAGATGAAGATGGGAAGGTTGCTTCCTCTGAGTTCACCTTATGTGATGTGACCCATTAATTCCCTGATTCCTGCTCCAGTGAGATGCTGGGGTGGTGATAAGCCAGACAAAACTGCCTAACTGATGAAGACACAGGAACACGTGACCATGCTCAGCAGAGACAAAGCAGTGCTTAAAGTTTGATAATCTAGAAATAAATATATGGGAAGACTTTGAGATGCCCTGATTTTTATAGAAGGCAAATCCATGGGCTTGTGTCATGGAAATAAAACGTTACTTCCCTTCCAGACTCCACACTAAGCCAGGTCATAGACCCAGAAACCCTAAAAGGAAGAAGTTAGTCTGCTTCAGGGGAACCCTAAATATTGCCATGAATATATACTACAAATTCTCATCTAAGGAATCTGGTGTCATTTTCCAGGGTGACCTGGTGCTTGGAAAAAGAAGCCCATGTATTTCAGGGATTATTAGACACTTTCTAAAGTCTTGCTACTTCCTGAGATCCCAAGTACTCCCTCCTACCCTACCCCTGGGTCCACCAATCAAATCAATGCATATAGCAATGGTGACACATGGCAATTTTACCAAGGTATAAATCACTGCAGGCCTATAATGTAGTTACACGTGTGGTCTGTCCTTGAGTACATAACAGGAAGATGCTTTTCAGTAACTAACAGAATCCCAAGCTTCTCTGACACACAATGTCATGGTAGGATAGGCCAACAAAAAACCCTTTGCTACTATTAATAGACTAGAAGAATGGGGGGTAATACTGAGTCCTACAGAACATAGACATCAGCACCACCATAAAATGTGTGGGAGATGCAGGGAGTGGGGTAGCATGAAATATCCCCATTTAACTCTCCTGCTTGGCCTTTGCATCCAGCAGAAGGACTTCCAAATTTAACTATAAGTTGATGTTAAATTAAGCAAGAGCAAAGCCAGTTGCAGCTAGTGCTATAAGTTCAACAGATGAACATGGACCTAGGTGCTTGGCATCTATCTATGGGAAGCAAATCTTTTTAAGCCATTCTAATTTGTATGGACTGAGCCTCTGAGTTCACCTGTACAATCCTCCTTATGTGATGTGGCTAAGCTCACCTTGGTGAGTACATTAAAGACACCTCAGATGTTTGGACCTGAGAACAGAAAGGAAAAGTCATACCTGTGCCAGAGTGTGGGCTATACACCCCAGGGAATTCGCTGCTTTATTGAAGTTTCTGGTGGTCCAGGGATCTTGCCACTGTCAGGGTGTCCCCAGAGAAGTAAAAGACAAATTGCTGTTCTTTATCCCACTGTTCTGTGTCAGCTTGTGTGTTCCTTGTGGCTCTTCATGTTAAGTTTGGATCCCCACTGAGAGGGTGGAAACTGAATCAACCTGTGGCACCTCAAGGTAAGGGCTTTGCAGGTGACTGGAGGAAGAGAAGGCCATCAGGTCAGGGTCTCAAGGTTGAATTACTGATGGCTGTATAAGAAGTGGGAGGGGATCAGACAGATACCTAGACACAGCCCACTGCCTGTTTCTTGCTGGGCAATGCCTTTCACCACCTTCAGGACCTGCTGGTTTCTCCAAAACCCGGAGCCATATAACCTTCCTTTCTCAGTAACATAGTAGTCTATGATAGTGTGTTATTAGCAACAACAAAAAAAAAAAAAAAACAGAAAGTACACTACTAACAAGAAACATTATACTTACTGTATCCCTTGGATTTTGAAAGTAATACATTTTACATCAGAATGTATGCTACCAAGTATGTTACCAAGTAACCCATAAAACTGGATTTTTTTTTAAAGTTAGAAATGAAAGAAAGAAAATGGCTCTGTAGAGGGTGTTATAACTCAGAGGAAGCAAACAAAGGTCTGTAGCAAAGAGGGATGCTATATGGAGACTCTGGTGGACTTGATTAAAAGAGCTATCAAAAAGACATTAGTTCCAAAGTGAGCATCCTCCTCTTCTGCAGATCACTAATCCATCTGAGAAAGGGGAATGGCTGGCTAACTGAATTTGACCGATGAGCCATAGAGTGTCAAGTTTGCAGGCTCAGCTGCTCTTTATGAACTGGGTGTGCCTGACCCACCCAGCCATGAGACTAAGTGCAAACCAGGGCAATGACCTGCCCCCCCACCCAGGGCAATGCCCCACCCTCCATGGCAATGCCCCACCCTGGCACAGATCTGACTGAGCAGGCTCAGAAAGCACAATTGCCTTAGCAGGTAACAGCTTCACTTGATAATTACTCCTGGCATTTTGTCTCCTTGAAGAATTTAAAAGCCATGAAAAGGTTTTAAATTATAATCAGTTCTCAGTGTGTGAGCACAAGCTGGCAATTTCCCCCTTAACACACCAGTAAAGAGTGCTCTGAGAAGAGGGTTAAATGGAAGTGTTACAAGTAATTTCTGGCAGCAAGCTGAGTGTCTCTGTCTGGCTCGAGGGGTGGGCAGACACATAGATTTGTATTTGCTCACAGATGACTGTGGGTTATTTCACTAAATAGTCAGCAGCCTACAAGAACAGGAAAGATGGAAAGATTGGTGTAAAGGAAATCTGAAACAAACAGAAATAGATGCGTCCCACTAGAATGCTCACTGTTTGAAAGGGATGGCATTGGCTTCTTCTCCACACACTCACATGTACCTACTCAAGGTAACCATAGTAGCCAGAAGTGGTGGCAGGTGCCTGTGGTCCTGGATACTCGGAATGCTGAGACAAGAGGACCAGGAACTTAAGGACAGTCTGAAAAACTTGGAATGTCATGGGTTTCTCAGCAGTAAGGCCAGCATCTGACATCAGAAACCAATCACTGAGTTCTTATTTTCAAAAGAAACTGGTTGCCTGGTGCCAGTGGTTGTACTGGACTTCACACCTTACTATCATAGAGGGATTGTCCTTCATCTTCAACAGAGTAGGCATATAGTGTAGATATTGATTCCCTTTCTATGCTCAAAATCTTCATGACAGTACTACTGCCCATGAACATAGTTCAGACCTTATGGTAGTCTTCAGAATATGACTTCTTCATGAGGATCTCATTTTACAGCAAAGCAAATACAGAAATGGAGTCACACAAATAGAATTGCTAGTCTTGTCCCTAATGGAAACGTGACGGAATGGCTGGCCTATTGAAGATTAAGTTCTGGCACCAGTTCTGGCACAAAAAACATTCACATCCCTTCTTAAAGGTCAAGGGGACTGTATATAGTTTGAGTCAATATACCATCTATAACAATGTTTATCCCAAAATACACAGATCCAAGAATCAAGCATAGGCTAGGATTATAGACAGTGGTAGAAGTGTTTTGTCTCATCATTGCACCAAGAGTCTGCTCAAGCCCTTGTTGATTCTAGTACCTGTAAACCTGAGCTCTGGGGGCTCAGGGGCTTAATTCCCAACAAATGGATGTTTCTAACAAGGATCAAAGTTATGGTTTCATTGAAGCCAAGTCAAGACCAGTACTCAGCCACATCAGTTTCCTCAGAGTGTGGAAGCAGCAGACAAAGAAGAGGTTCCTGCTCTGACTGATTCCAGATACTAACAGGAAATCAGTTGGCTTCCACACACAGAGCATTGTGTGTACAGAGCAGACTGTCTGTTCTGGAATTTCTCCTAGCATTGCAATAGAAGTGTATGGAAAATTACTTTATCTGTAAGTTGAGAAAGACTCCCACTCTGTAGCCCAGGCTCGCCCCAACTCATGTCAATCCTCCTGCATTGGCCTTCTGAGTACTAGGGTTACTGAAAGGAAGATCTACAGAAGAAAGGTAAAAAAGACCCGAAGCAAAAGGTAGAAAAAGAGAAACAGGTTAATTTAAGTTAAAAGAGCCAGAAACGTGCCTAATCTAGGCCAAGTGTTCAAAATTAATGGTAAGTCTCTGAGTCATGATTGGGAAGCTGGTTGGTGGCCCAAAAGAAAAGGCCTGGTACAGGTCTGTTTTCTTTTTTCCTGATTAGATTCTGGCAAACAGGACATAGTTTCAATTCTAAAAGAAGAAAAATCACTATATATTAAAACTTTAAAACAAAACTATTAGTTTTATACATAAAATGGGCTATGTTTCAGGGTCAGATCATTAAACAAATTTTTTTACCTGCATAAATAGCCAACGGGACATTTGAAAGTCTATGCTTCAAAATGCTTTAGCTTTCTAATTTTTATCTAGCAAGTACTTGGACCCTTTCCTTGCATTAAGAAAATGGATTGTGTCTCCTTCTAGCTGAAAATCCACTAAGAGGCGATCCTGAGAACCACTACATTAGTGCTAGGGAAACCACAACCTGAGTTTTTAATGTCTCATCAGCATGCTGTACATTACTAGATTATGTTATTTACTTAATTTTAAGGTTTTTATTTTATAAATATTAAAAATGTGCCTGTATTCATATATTTCATATGTGTATATATATGAAATAAACAAGAATATAAATATGTATCATTATAATGGAGATTATGGTGTTCTCCTAGTCCTCACCTTCAAAGCATAAACATATATTTAAAATAGTGAAATCAGGGCTGGAGAGATGGCTCAGTGGTTAAGAGCACCTGTTGCATTTCTAAAGGATTTAGATTCCATGCTCAGCACCCACATGGCAGTTCATGACCATCTGTACCTCCAGTTCCAAGCTATCTGACATCCTTTTCTGGGCTCTGTAAGCACCAGGTCACGCTGATATAGATGCAAACAAAGCATCCATACACATAAAAGCATAAATGATTTCATTTTAAATAGTGAAATGTTTGGGGGGATATGGAAGATGAGGAGTAAGAGGAATAACACACAAAGGACATTAGAAAAGACTATATAGAAATCCATTACAAACTTTTTTAATACACATATATAAAAGAGTTCAAATTGAAGTTACCATACATGAGGGCTAATGTGCTTCTCAGAAGCCATATGTTGGCAAATACAAAGCCTAGTGCCAGGCTGGAGAGGGGAATGCCCCCAGAAACCTGCAAAACAAGGCAGGCATTGCCCTTGCCCTCAGCTGCTTACTAGAACTGGATGTGAGGCTCTGTCGATGGAGACATCACACACTCTGGTCACAGGACTTGGAGAAATCAAGTGGGTGCTGATATAGATGCTTGCTCTTGATGGCCAGCTGTCTAGTACCAGCAGGTCCTGTGCAGGCCACTGGGGGAACAATGTCATCAACAGTCTTTCACAGTGTGAACCCTATGGGCTGCAATCTGGAAATATGCATGCATATGAGCAATAACACAATGAATATTGGGGGGATTCCATAGAAGGAATCTCATGCCTGGTCCTGTAAATATGGCTAATAACCTGTAACTGGAGGATATCATGGTCCCTAAGGGGAATCTACTACTATTATTTTGCTAAATGATTATGTATCAAACTGCCTTCTAAACATGCATTTCTATATCCCAAGATAAGTGAAGCTTCTAGTCTTCATGAGAGAAGCATCTTTTCGAGGTGGACAGCAGTTAAGTGCAGACTCCCAGCTGATCAAAGGGCAGAGCACACTTGTCTGTGCAGTGCCCAGCCAGACAGGAAGGACATCTGCAGCACACTGCCTTTCTCCAAGGCTCAAAGAATACTTCAGCAGAGGAGGCAGAAACCCTGGGGAGGACGAGGGCCAGGGATTAGGGAGGAGGACAGCTGCATGCCCAGCCTCACTCACAGCTGTGGTTGCCTGAACAGGAGCAAGGCAGGCACCATTGCAGCATGGATAAGGGTCCCATGGGTTCGAGGTGTTGGGTCCTTTACATGGCCATGCTCAGGTCAATGATACACATTTACTCAGGGCTTCATCCACTCCCTGTGAGTGGCCTTGCCCTTTCTCAATCACCATGTTATCAGTCCCTCTGGTGGATCATATTTCTTCTCACACTGAACCTTTGCATATTGATGTTTCCATCTGGAATGTCACACACCCCACTGTAATCTTTGTCTGGTGGGTCCTACTTGTCCTTCAGGATGAGGCTTAGGTATCCAGGAAGCTTTCCTTTACTCACACCACCTCCCAAATGTGGCTTACGAGTTTCTCTAAGGTTTATACTTAGTTCCCACTGCTAACCCTTCTTACTGCCTTTATCCACAGGTCCTGTCACTGCCTGTTTACTTTTCCATCTCCTCCTTAGAGCAGGGACTGTTTAATTTACATTTGTGTCTAGTTCATTTCACAATACCTCATCCTTCATAAACACATAGAACGAACAAAACTTTTAACGAATGTAGTTGAGGGAATCATTTAACATAGTTAAACCTTGCTTAGACCTGTCCAAATAAAGCCAAGATGCTGTCTCCAATACTATCAGACACTGTAACAAAGTGTGTATGAGAATGCTTAACAGAAAGAAGGGACTGAAGAGATGGCTCAGAGGCTAAGAGCACTGGCTGGTCCTCCAGAGGTCCTGAGTTCAAATCCCAGCAACTACATTGTGGCTCACAACTATCCGTAATGAGATCTGGTGCCCTCTTCTAGCCTGCAGGCAGAACACTGTATACATAGTAAATAAATAAATCTTTTTTTTTAAAGGTTAAGAAAAAGAAGAAATACATAAAGGAAAAAACTTACGTGACACTATCATAATAGAAAATAACATGGAATAGGTTGATTCTGAGAGAAAAACACAAGAGGCACCTTCCCATCCATCAGCTACAAGATCCTTTGCAGCTGAAGTGAGCACACAGCCCGTGTCTTGTTCCTGAACTATAATAAATTGAGCACTCTGATGTTTCAAAAGGCAGGACAGGTAAATTTAATGATTAAGCCATTTGTAAAATATTTCTTCCTCCTTGTCCATATTAAGATGTACATATATATTATACTTCTTTCTTAAAGACCAACTTGCTGATATTTATCAACATTTTTTGCATGAAAAAGCTTTACTTTTGTTTTTAAAGTTATCTTTAACTGTGTGTATTTGTGTGCATAAATGAACACAGGTGCCCGTGGAGTCCAGAGGCATAGGATCAGCCTGGTGCTGGAATCACAGGAGATTTATAAGCAGCCTGATGTGGACCCTGGGAAGTGGTCAGGTCCTCTCCAGAGGCAGGAAGCATTCATCTGCTAAGACATCTCTCTAGTTTCCTGTAAACAAAACAACACAAGCAAGTTCTTGAATCCTATCATCTAGTAATTTGGATTAAAATACACCAAAAGCAGCTTCAGCAACATTCATTGTTCTGACCCTTAGCCAAAAATAGACTACTCTGAGGCCGGCTGCTGCTTCACACAAGTTACAAATAACTATTTTTACTATTTTTTTCATAGGTATAGCCCAGGGAAAAAAAAGAGTTTAATCTCTTTTTTTAATTCAAAGAATTTTTTCCTACTAGACTAAGAATTTAAAAAGCCACACTGGCACATTGTTTTGTCTGGACACATTAAAGACACAGAAGGTACCCAGTGGTAGTGGCTTGCACCTTTAATCCCAGCTCTTGGGAAGTAGAAGCAGGTGGATCTCTGTGAGTTTGAGGCCAGCCTGGCCAACAGAGTGAGTTCCAGGACAGCCAGAGCTACATAAAAAAAAAAAAAAAAAAAAAAAAAAAAAAAAAAAAAAAAAAAAAAAAAAAAAAAAAAAAAAAAAAAAAAAAAAAAAAAAAAAAAAAAAAAAAAAAAAAAAAAAAAAAAAAAAAAAAAAAAAAAAAAAAAAAAAAAAAAAACTCTGTCTTTAAAAAAAGACAGAAAACCATGAGGTAAGTACCAGGTTTATACAAAGTGTGGATTTGCTACTCCAGGAAGCAGAAGTACCTACTGTGGCACGGAAAAATAGTTCAGTGCCTAGTGGACTCCTCCTGTGACATAAGGGTGTCTCTAATGCTAACACCCACAACAGACGCTTCCACCCTCTATCCATATATGAGGTAGTTTTCGTGGATTTCTGGCCAGATTATCCAGGGCTTTGTCCTGTTCTGGGTCTGGAGGATGGTGATCTTTTCCTGGGTGTCCTCTGCCTGGGACCCCAGTGCTGTGACATCCTTGGTCATGAACTCTTTCTTCTTCTATAGGTGGTACCATCCATCTCAGTCCAACTATGGCCTGCTTCAGCCTCTGCTTCTTTTATTTATATGCCCAAGACACCTCCGTGGCCAGCTTCTCAGCCTGTCACAGGACTAAACTACCAGACCCCAGAAAAATGGCTGAATCCAGACCAAAGTCCCTCATGTCTGAGCCTGCTATTTATCAATCTAAAAAAAGGAAAGAAAGAAAAGGGACCATGTTAATGATTGTGGCTTGGGGAGCTAGAGGGTTAAGCCAGCTCTGCTAAAGAGTGCCTGTCATGCCACTCAGGAAATTAAGGTCATTAAAGGAGATAAATAACTTGCAGTAATGTTTCCATATTTATATATCCTCAGGAGATAGCATAACTTGGACTGGGGTTTGCATACATCTTTTAAACAAAACATTGACTTAAAACATTTTGTGTTTGCAATGAACTGCTCCCCAGTCCCTCCACTCTATTACCCAGAAGTCTTTGCCGTCTTGAGTTCTGGAAATACATCTCCTGCCTCATGCTCTTCAGAGGCCTAAGAACAGTTTAAGTATTGCATTTACATTTGATAGGAGCCTGATGGCATGCCTTTAATCCCAGCACTTGGGAAGCAGAAGCAGGCAGATCTTTGTGAATTCCAAGCCAGCCTAGTCTTCGGAGCGAGTTTCAGGACAGCCAGGGCTACACAGAAAAGCCCTGTCTCAAAATAAAAAAAAATAAAATAAAAAATAAAAGTTTAGTTGGACTTTATCTTGCCAAAGAAACTGAAAGACCCTCAGAGACCCCAGGCCCAAGAACTCACACAGAAATCACAGGCTGTAATTGGTACGAGGTAATTTTAATACACAGGCACCTGTGGGCGATCAGCAGCTTCAGCTAACTGAGTGTGCCATACAAAGAACAGCCCTCTTTTTTATACAGAGAGAGTCTCATTAGCTTAAACATAAAGACATACATCATATCTCATGAGCTACTTTGAACTATATATAAAATTCCGCTAAGGGGTAATGTTGTAAATTATTTGCAAGGTTCAACTAAGGTTCAACTTTGGGGCAAGGTTGTAAACTTTTTGATCCTGGAGGTGCTGTGAACATCTGGTTTGTGTTAAGATTAGACACTCCTGGTCTCTTCACCCTCCCACGGCCTTCCTTATCTTTTTAAGAAACCTTAACTGTCGGTTTCCTGATATACTGAGGCTTTGCCCGAAGGATGACTTCCAGCTAATTGGCCTTGTGGAAATTTTGAGATTGGAATCTTTCATCCCTCCCTTTTTTTCTTGTGAATGGATAGAATCTTATATCCATTTGTCTTGTTCTTTCTCTAAATCTGTAGGGGACCCGGCTTGCTGCCTAAGCAGTTGATACTGCTGAGTCAGGACCATAGCTTGGACTATAGACAACCGGTCCTTTACAAACTGAATTAACCTATTCAAAACACATGGTCCTAGGGTGAGAATCAACAACAGGAGGACCAATGGACCTGCCAAGGTGGAAACGAGGGTAGTAAACCAAGGGGATTTGTTGAACTACCCCTCAAACCAACCTTCCTGGGCCTCAAACTCGCGTTTGCGCTGGGCCAGTCTTTCTCTTAATTTTTCCATTGACTCTCTAACTATTCCTGTGTGGTCAGCATAAAAACAGCATTCTTCTCTTAAAGTTGCATACAACCCTCCCTCTTTCAGGAACAGTAGGTCTAATCCTCTCCTGTTTTGTAACACAACTTCTGATAGCAAGGTAAGGGATTTTTCAAGGGCCGTGATAGACTTTTCTATGGCTTCTAAATCAGTGTCATAGCCATCTGTAGTTGCATAAGATGGCTGTTCTGTACCAATGCTGTGGTTCCTGTCCCAATCCCCACAGCGATACCTCCTATCCCTAGTAGCAAGGCAATGGTCATTGAGACAGGTTCCCTCAGATATTGCCCTCTATTTTCAAAGAATGCTACGAAGGCTTCTCCCTCATGGTAGGTGACGTGGGGCCAGAGCTGAACTAGAACACAATAGTCATGGAACTGGTTGAAAACTGCTGCAGACACGCAGGGGGTTAGCCCGGTGCTGCACGCCCAGAGGGTCCCATTTGGGGCTTCAAGATAATAGCCCCTCGGGGAACCTGAGTAATCCGATTACAGAGGGACTGATGCGCTGGGGGTGGGGAACCCAAACAGCGGCCTCGTCCTGTGACCTCAGGCAATGTTAACCTGTGAGCAGGAACTGTACATCTTGAGCTAGGGGTGGTAGAGTTGGTGAAATTTCCAGACAGAGCTATACCTTCATAGTATGAGGGGCTAGCAGTCAAGCAAAGCCAACATTCCTGAGTCCTGTTTGGGTCGGTGACATTTAAGGTGTGATAAGCCCCCTGGACTAAGTTGAGTAGTCGGTCCCCTGTTCTGAGGTCATCAGTAAAGGGCGTATAGTTCTGGGGCCTTTCAATAGAAACAGGGGGAGTGTCATATACAGGCCTCAAAGAGGGCTTTTCCTTGGCAGCTTTTTCTGCTGGGAACTTCTGCTCGGGGAGCACCAGGTTTGGGCCTATTGGTAGAGGGGCAGGATTTTCTATTTTCAATTTGATTTTAAAAACGACCCCTCTATGCCTCCCTGACAACAACCACCGCAGGCCCCAGCTCCTCCCCGTCATCCATCCTCTATTTTTACGGCCCTGGGAGGTAAAGGACATATTGAGGGATAGGGACAGTCCTGGGACATGGTTTTTCCAGCTGGAGGAATAATAACAAGTATGCCCGCCTGGGTTAGGCTGAGTATAGCCCCTGCTGATGGTTATTAGGTCCCAGGATGAGGAAGGCTTCCAATACACTGCCCCCGTTGTCTCGCAGCCCCATTGTTGGCAGAAGAATTCCTCATATCCACCACATTGGGCTGCAAGGGCTCGGTCCCTACCTCCTTGGGGACAGACATAGAAGTCTGATTGTGCTAATCTACATCGGGCTATAGGGCTACTACACTCAGGGGCAGTCATTTGTTGGGGTCAGTTTCTGTGGTAGGATCAATTGAGTTGGGCAGGATCCACAATGGGTACATCCCATGAGTCTAATCCAGCGGCTAGCTGGCAAAAATCAGGGGTGAGGTTGGGCCACCAGGAGTAGGGTGCATGGGTTCCAGCGATTTCCCAGGCTACCTCCCCTGTTTGGGATATGACTTGCCAGGTAAGTTTTTGAACCTGGTGGGGGCTAGCTACGGCTAAGCTAGGCAGAATCAATGTCAGCAACATCAGTATTGTCTTAGGAGTCTTAGCTTTAGCGGGTTTGCAGTCCATTGGTGTTTCCATCCCAAAGTTGATGGCTAGGTGTCCCTCGAGAGCTGGGCGACTAGTTGGTGTTCAGGCTGGGCTGCCTTGACATGAGATGCGTGGACCCAGGCGGCAATCCCGTCTACTTTCAAGGCGGTTGGTGTCATCAGGAGCACAGTATATGGTCCCTTCCAGCAAGGCTCGAGGTTCTTTGTCTGGTATCATCGGACCCAGACGGAGTCCCTAATCTTGAAGGGATGGGGGACAGAGGGGTTCTTAAGTTCCTCTCAGTAGACGGCCGCGAGGGGTTTCCAAACCTTGTTCTGGACCAACTGCAGGGCTTGCAGGTAGGTCTGCATAGAAGGGTAGGCAGCGAGACAGGAAAAGTCAGCGTCAAAAAAGGATATCATCGGGGGAGGGGAACCATATAGGATCTCAAATGGAGTAAGGCCATGGGGGCCCGGCGTATTCCAGGTCTGGTAGAGGACTAATGGCAGGAGTTGCACCCAGTCTTTAGAGCCAGTTTCAAGCGTTAATTTGGACAAAGTCTCCTTAATTGTTCTATTAGCTCTCTCTACCTGTCCTGAACTTTGGGGCCGGTATGCACAATGTAACTTCCAATCAATCCCCAATGACTTGGCCACCAATGGACTTACCTGGGAGACAAAGGCCGGCCCATTATCTGATCCCAATACCTGTGGTACCCCATATCTGTGGAAGATGTCTTCCAGGAGCTTTTTGGTGACGATTTTCGCCGTTTCATGTTTGGTGGGAAAGGCTTCTATCCATCCTGAAAAGGAGTCTATAAAAACTAGTAGATATTTGTACCCATACATGCCAGGTTTAACTTCAGTAAAGTCTATTTCCCAATGGGTTCCAGGCTTATGCCCTCTCATGAGTACTCCTTGCCCAATCCTAGCTTTTCCAGCATTAACTTGGTTACATGCGTGACATCCAGCAGTAACTTGTTGTAGAAGGGTTCCTTTCACAGGGAGGTAGTATTCTAAATTACCTCTTTCCAGCAAGGCATTCATTTTCTTGGCACTCAGGTGGGTGAGTCTATGTATAGAAGTGAGCAGTCTTCTGACTACCTCAATAGGCATGACAATTTTTCCTTGGTAAATCCAGCAACTTTGGTTAGAGTCATAATCTGCCCCTATCTTTTGGATGACCTCTAGATCTTTTTCACTATAGTCCCAGTTAGATTTTTCTTGGGAGCTACTCTCCTGCATCTGTACAGGCATCAGTTGGGATTTTAGTGCCGCTTGTCTGGCAGCCTCATCAGCCAGACGGTTCCCGACTGCCTCGGGACTATTTCCTTTCTGGTGCCCTGGGCAATGCATGATACTCAGTCTTTTTGGAAGAAATATTGCCTTTAGTAGAGCTAGAATCTCCTTCTTGTTTTTAATTTCCCTGCCCTCTGACGTTAACAGTCCCCTCCTCTTGTAGATTTCTCCATGTATGTGAGCCGTGGCAAAAGCATAACGGCTCTCTATGTAAACATTCAGAGTCTTACCTTCTGCCATTTGTAGGGCTTTGGTAAGGGCTATGAGTTCTGCTCACTGTGCAGATGTCCCTGGAGGTAAGGCGCTTGCCCAGATCACCTTGGCTCCATCTACCACTGTGGCCCCGGCCTTTCTCTCCCCTTGGAGCAGAAAACTACTCCCATCAGTGTACCAGGTTAAACCAGCTCCCTTCTAAGGCTGGTCGGACAACTCTGGCTGAGTCCCATGTATTTCTGCCAGTATTTGCTGGCAATCGTGTGGAACCGGGCCTTTGGGCACCGGTAGCAGGGTGGCAGGATTTAAGGAACTGGCCAGGCCGAACTGTACCCGGTCTGTGTCCAGCAGAAGGGCCTGGTAGTGAGTCATGCGGGCATTTGACAGCCACCGGTCCAGGGGTTGCCTGACTAAGGACTCCATGGCGTGGGGGGCAATCACTGTGAGGGGCTGACCCAGAGTTAACTTCCCCACATCCTTAATTAAGATGGCAATGGCAGCCACCATTCTCAGGCAAGGGGGCCACCCGGCGGCCACAGGGTCCAGCTTTTTGGAGAGGTAGGCAGTGGGCCTTCTCCATGGTCCTAGCCTCTGGGTCAATACCCCTTTTGTGAACCCTTGTTTCTCATCAATAAAAAGTTCAAATGGCTTAGTGAGGTCAAGCAGCCCTAGGGCAGGTGCTGAAAGCAAGGCCCTTTCCATAGCCTCGAATGCCTCTTGATGTTCCTGGCTCCAAGTGAAGGAATCCTTATCCTTGGTCAGAGCATACAGGGGAGTGGCTATTTCAGCAAACCCTGGTATCCATAATCTGCTGAAGCCAGCGGTCCCCAGGAATTCTCAAAGCTGCTTGACATTCTGAGGGGTTGGGAGGTGAGTTATAATCTCTTTCCTGGCTGGGGTGAGCCATCTCTGCCCATCTTTTAGCTGGTTCCCCAGGTAGATCACCTCTGTCTGACATATCTGAGCCTTCTTGGCTGAGGCTCGATACCCTAGTTCCCCCAACATCTGAAGTAGGTCCCTCGTACCTTGGTTGCATTCTTCTAAGGTCCTGGCAGCCAAGAGCAAGTCATCCACATACTGCAACAGGATGAGATCCGGGTGTAGCTTCCGGAAGGGAGCCAGGTCCCAGTGGAGGGCCTCGTCAAACAGAGTGGGGCTGTTCTTGAACCCCTGAGGGAGCCTGGTCCAGGTCAGTTGTCCCAAGAGCCCCTCTTCAAGGTCTCTCCACTCGAAGGTGAATAGGGGTTGGCTTGATGGGCGTAGCCTCAGGCAGAAGAAGGCATCCTTTAAATCCAGGACTGTGTACCACACATGGGAGGGGGACAGTGAGCTCAACAGATTATACAGATTTGGCACTGTGGGGTGGATGTCCTCAACCCATTTGTTGACCTCCCTAAGATCTTGTACCGGCCTGTAGTCTCCTGTTCCAGGCTTCTTTAGAGGCAGTAAAGGGGTATTCCATGGAGACTGACAAGGGATTAGTATTCCTTGGTCCAAGAGTCTTTTAATATGCGGTCGAATTCCCCTATATGCCTCCTGAGGCAGGGGATACTGCTTGACAGACACAGGGACTGCTGATGCCTTTAGAGGTATTATCAGGGGTGCCTGTTGGATTGCTAGCCCCATACCTCCGGTCTCTGCCCATGCCTGAGGGAAATCCGCAAGTCAGATGGAGTCTAACTCTCGGGCGGAGGGTTTTTCAAAAAGTTTATATTCATCCTCTTAGTTGAGGGTGAGGACATGGAGGGGCTCCCCCTCTGGCCCGGACACTGAGGCCCCTTCTTTTCTAAAATGGATTTGGGCTCTTAACTTTGTGAGCAAGTCCCTTCCCAATAGGGGATATGGACAACCAGGCACATGGAGAAATGCATGGGTTACTTTACCGGTCGCCAGGAGCACTATCTGTTTGGTGGTCCATCGATAGGGTCTTCCTCCAGTAGCTCCCTGGATTCATGCTGTCTGGCTACTCAGGGGCCCTGAGGTCCAGGTCAGGACTGAGTGCTGAGCTCCAGTGTCTACCAAGAAGGTGACCAACTGCCCCCCAACTTCTAGCATTATCCTGGGTTCGGGGGGGCTCCTGACCCCGACTTCCCTAGTCCTCATCCAGGGTGAGGAGGTAGGAGGCTGGTTCTGGGTTCTTCTTCTTGGGTCTCTTAGGGCAGTCTCTGACCCAATGTCCTCTTTCCTTACAGTAGGCACATTGGTCGTGGTCTACTCTGGGCCTCCTAAAGTCTCCCCTTCTACCTGGCCTCCCTGCTTTTCCTTGTCCTGCCTTTTGACTAGCCTGATTAACGGCGGCCAAGATACGATTGATCTCTCTGTCCCACTCTCGGTCAGACTCCCTCTGCCTCTCATACAAGACTCTCTGCCCCTCAGTTATTCCTGTGAGCAGTTTGTCATCTCTTTCCTCCTGCAGTTTTCTGAGCCGCTCTTCCTTCTCTCCTGGGGTTTCTCGCTTATTGTAGATCTTTTCTGCCTCCCTCAGGAGATCTTGCAGGGTATAGTCCTATAGATTTTCCAACCTCTGCAGCTTATTCCTAATGTCTGGTGCTGACTGCCAAATAAATGCCATAGAGACATTCCCTCGTTGCTCTGGGCTGTCTGGTCAAATGTAGTATACCTCCTGTAAGCTTCCTTCAATCCATCTAAAAATGCAGTCGGGGCCTCTTCGGTCCCTTGAGTCACTGATCTTACCTTGGCCAAATTGGTGGACGGCATCCCACACTACGGAGACCCGCTATGAGAAACTGGCGGTAAAGACGTAGGTGGTTCCTACCTTCAGGTGTATTAAAATTCTAGTCAGGGCGGGTTAGGGGGAAAGCAGCGTCTATCAGATTTGAGAGTTGTGTTGGCCTTCCGTCCTCTCCCGGGACATTTCTCTTGGTCTCCAAAAGGACCTTCTGCCTCTCCTCTGACGTGAGGAGAACCTGCAAAAGCTGCTGACAATCTTCCCACGTGGGCTGGTGGGTTACTAAAATAGACTCAATCAGGGAGGTCAGCACCACGGGATCTGTGGAGAAAGGGGGATTATGGGTTTTCCAGTTATAGAGATCTGAAGCAGCGAATCGCCAGTATTGAAACACCCCATCAGGACCTCCCATCTGTCTCACAGGGAGTAGCTTCGAAGTTCCCTCCGAGGGGATGAGGAGTTCCCTTCGGTTCCAGAGTCTCCCTGTCACTGGGGAGTAGGCTGGGAAATCTCCCTCTGGTGCAGCAGAGGCTTCAGGCTTCCCTGCTCTCTCCGAAGCCTCTCTCTGCTTGCTCCCCCTCCCTCCCCACTGGCGCCCAATACCGGGGTGGATCCTCAATCAGGAGATCAATGAGGGCCGCGTTCTCAGAGGAAAGGACTCTCAGGGAAGTAGGCTTGGGGAAATCCTTTGCAAGACAGGGTAAAGGTAGGGAGTGGGGCGGGGTCGAGGCTGGTGCGGAAACCAGGGATGCTGCGTCCCTGCAGTTAGCGCAGTCACAGAAGCTACCCCTACAGCCACTGCAGTCACAAACTCTGCCGCCCGAACAATAGGGGGGGCAGGCCGAGGCTCACGCTGAAGCCGTTGATGTTGCTGCGTCCCTGCAGCCACTGCTACTACCTCCGCAGTCACGGTCCAGACGAGAAAGAGACGGGGCACAGCAAGAGCTCCCCTGAATGGGCTGGAAAGAGGGGGGCACAAAGGGAACAGCCCAGGGAGGTGGATCATAGGCTAGATTCTCCCAGGTGACAATGTAAGCCGCTTGTTCTGGGTGTCCATGAGGTCCTGGGCTAAGAACTCGATCTTTAATCTGTAAAGCAATGGAATGGTTAAAAGTCCCATCCCGGGGCCAGCCCACATTGAAAGCTGGCCATTCTGAGGAGCAAAGAGTGATCTATTTCTTCTTCAGAATTTCCACCGACTGATTGTGGGCTCGCTCCCGAACTTCCTTCCAGTGATCTAGAGTTAAACTTAAAGGTTTACAGTTTAGCATTGATTTGTAGATCTGTTCTTCATACCTAGCTTGCCCATTAGACTGATTATGTAAATGTTAGTCATTGGTTCTCAAAGTGGTCTGTTGCAGAAGGTTTCCTGGGCCCTTTTGGGCCCGGAGGTTCAGACCTGGCCCGAGGTGGCTTTTGTCCCCCAAAGAAATGAATCAGACACTTATATTAACTTCATACTGTTTGGCCCATGTCTCAGACACATTATTAGCTAGTTCTTTCATCTTTTTTTTTTTTCTCTAAACTTTATTTATTTATTTGCCTTGGTGTTTGCCTGGAACTGGAACTACAGACAGTTGTTAGCTGCCATGTGGGTGCTGGGAATCGAACCCGGGTCCTCTGGAAGAGCAGAGGGTGCTCTTAACCGCTGAGCCATCTCTCCAGCCCCCTAGTTCTTTCATCTTAAATCAACTCATTTCTATTAATCTGTCTGCCACGTGGCTGGCCTGCAGCTCACCTGGATTCCTTACATGTTTATTCTTCGGGGGTCGGATAGAGACTGGCTAACTCCACCCTCCTTCTACCTGTCTGTCCTCTGATTCTCCACCCACTTCTACAGTGCTCCACAAGGTCAAACCAGTTACTTTATTTACATCATACAGAGAACATTTCCACCACAGTGGTCAAACATGTTTTAATGCAAATGATACATCTTAACCTAACACTGCATGGGAAAGATCTCCAAATCCATGTTGCCTTTGCATTTGATCAGCAATATTATAATTTTTGTATAAAGTTACATATGTCAGGCTTCATGGATAGCTCAGCAGTTAAGAGCACTGGCTGCTCTTCCAAAGTACCCAATACACATGGTAGCTAAAATTCATCTGTGGGGCTGGAGAGATGGCTCAGAGGTTAAGAGCACTAATTGTTCTTCCAGAGGACCTGAGTTTGATTCCCAGCAACCACATGGTGGCTCGTAACCAACTATGATGACGTCTGTACACTGTATACATAATAAATAATTAAATAAATATTTAAAATCCATCTGTGGCTCCATTTCCAAAATATATAGTTCCTTCTTCTGGTGGCTACAAGTATTTCATAAATATGGCACAGGCTTACCTGTAGGCAAACCACCCATACACATAAAAATAAATATTTTTTAAATAAAAAAGCAATGGTTCACATATCTCTAAGGGAAGGTGGGGGTAAATTAGCATTCATTGTCCCCATTGTATTCCAGGCACAGTACCTGGCCTGAAAGTTCCTCCCCACACAGTTACTTCTGCTCTCCTTGGCTCAGCATCGGGCTTTTGCCGTTAGACTCCCTGCCTTGAGTAATGGTAATTTGCATTTCTGCCCCTCTGCTCGAAGCCCCTTCAGGTTGTGGCCTGTTTCAAAGCTGTCATTTTAATCCCAAGAACATATGGTCATATATAATATGGCTTCAGTCCTCCTAATATGTAGACCATTGTGACAGTTACTCTTGGTTGTCAGTTTAATGGCATTTAGGATTATCATGAAACATCCCCTAGGTGTGTTTGTGAAGATATAAGACTGGGAAACCTGAGGACCCACCTAAGTATGAGCATATGACACCATGAGGATCCTAAGTATGAGCAGCGCCATTGTATATAGTTTCAACATCCACTGAATAAGTACAGCACATAGTAACTATAAGGTTTTTGCAGTTTTCAAGTGAGAACATTTTCAAGTCTCTCTTTTGATTCCTAACCCTTCCCCAAATCATGAGATAAATCTATGCTGTATAGGTCGATATATAGCAAACAATGTGTACACTTTTCATTCTTTTTAAAGCCATTCTTTAAATAATGTATGAGTATATTAAATGCTATAATGAAGCCCATTAGTGCACTGGCTGGTGTTTGTCAACTTGACACAAACCTAGACATATCTGACTGAGAAGGGGGAATCTTAGTTGAGACAAAAACCTCTAGGAGATTGTCCCCATGGTGTTGGGGGGCGGGGTCAGTGCCACCCCCAGGCAAGAAGCCCTTAGGTGTATAAGAAAGTGGGCTGAAACAGCGAGGGCAGTTTGTGGGGCCTCTTGCAGTAGGACCAGAGTTTATTCCTGGTGCATCAACTGGATTCTTGGAGCCCATTCCCTACAGAGGAAAAGCTTACTCAGCCTTAATACTGGGGGGAGGGACTCGGACCTACCTCAACTGGATATGCCAGACCAAACTGACTCACCTTGGGAGTCCTTGTTCTCCCTGAGAAATGGATGGGGGGATGGGGAGAGGCTGGGGGAGGACTGGGAGGAGGGAAGGAAGGGGGAGCAGTGGCAGGTATGCAAAAATTTTAAATGAAAAAAGAAAAAAATCAAAAGTAAAAAAGAAAGAAAGAGAGAGAGAGAGGAGAGAGAGAGAGAGAGAGAGAGAGAGAGAGAGAGAAAGAGAGAGGAAGGAAGCAGGCTGAGCAAGCCATGAGAAGCAAGCCAGTGAGCAGTGGTCCTTAAAGGCCTCTGTTTTGGGTCCTTCTTCCAGGCTCAAGTTCCTCTGCTAATTTCCCCTTCATGGTGGACTATAAATGTAAGCCAAATAAACCCTTTTCCCCAGGTCACTTTTTTCATGGTATCACAGCAATAGAAACTCTATCTAAGACAATTACTTTGTATAGTAACTCGTGTGTTTATGCACTGGGGAAGTGGAGTAGTGCTCACCCACAAAGGCAATTACAGAGATCAGAGGCTGGTGCCAGATGTCTTCCCCAATCACTTCTCTACCTTATTTTTATAAGATAGTGTCTCTCTGAACCTGGAGATTGTACTTTGGGGCAGGCTATCTGCTCAGCAAATCCCAGGATGTACCTGCCTGCCCTGCCCACAAGTACTGAGGTTACAGAGATGACACCATGCCTAGATTTTACATGAGCACTGAGG
This sequence comes from Sigmodon hispidus, assembly GCA_004025045.1. NCBI lineage: Eukaryota > Metazoa > Chordata > Mammalia > Rodentia > Cricetidae > Sigmodon > Sigmodon hispidus. The sequence goes on along the minus strand of PVIH01017236.1, from coordinate 3,465 downwards.
ATTTGAACTTGGGTCTTCGCGCTTGTATAGCAGGTGCTTTTCCAACTGAGTCCTCTCCCTAGCCTGTAAAAACTTGTTTTTAAAAATGAGGCTGTCAAATCCTGTACATGGCAGCCCACCTGCATCACAATACAAAAGCTGGGAGTCCAGGAGATTCCAGAGCCAGCTGGCTAGGTCCACTAGCTAATCCCTAGGTCTGGGATGAGACCCTGGCTCAATATTTAAGGTGGAAAGAAAACAATTAAAAAAAAAAAGGCCTGATAGCAGCCTCTGGCCTACACATATTCACATGTGCACTCAAACCCACACGCACACACACTGAAAAAAGAAAAATAATTATCTTAAAGGTAATATGTTAAATTATCTTTAAAGTGAATTATTAGGTCTACATGTCTTCTATCTTAGTGACTTTTACAAGTGACAAAGAGCAGGACATACTCATATTGTGATTGCAGAATATTGAATGTCATGCATTCTGGATTCCCAAGTCAATAGCCACAGGATTGTTTGTCTTCACTCCCTAAATCTGTGTAAGCAGAGCTCCTCTCCAGTCACTGTCCAGTAGTGCATAAAAATGCCATGTTTATATGCGTACAAATATTCATCATTGCACTCACAAGCACAGAAAAAGAATTAGAAAGTAGGGTCATCCTGATTTAGAACCAGCCAAATTCAACAGCTGAATGAAGTAGCTTTGAAATTCATCCAACTCCTCTCAGGTTCAAGTTCAATTGATTTTGAACACATGGTGACTTTCTGTTTTAGACAGAACCTTCTGTTTTCTTTTTGAGACAGGGTTTCTTTGTGTAGCCTTGGCTGTCCTGAAACTCACTTTGTAGAGCAAGCTGGCCTTGAACTCACAGTGGTATGCAACACCACTGCCTGGTGATAGAACCTTCACAAAATGGTTCGGTAAGATGTTTGGAAAGTGTCTAACTCCTGTAATGTGAGACTTAGAACTCTCAGTAACTAAATGAGACCAGATGTGGCACATCTGAAGACATATATATTCTCAAAAATAATCAGGAAGGACTCTGCCAATTCTAGCTGTGGTTTCAGTGAGTGCTTGAGAAATAGTTGATGACATCCAGAGACACAAAGATACAGTTGGGATTTTCCATCCAGCAGATATCAACCATGATGATCCACCACATCGGAAAGTCCCCTCAGTTTTTATAGAAACAAGCAAGATTTACTAACTAGTACTTTTAAAAAAAAAAAAGAAAGAAAGAAAGAAAGAAAAATATTTATTTATATGTAGTGTTCTGCCTGTATGTCTATGTACCAGAAGAGAATATCAGATCTCATATAGGTGATTGTGAGATGTGGTTGCTGGGAATGAAACTCAGGACCTTTGGAAGAGCAGTCAGTGCTCTTAACCACTGAGCCATCTCTCCAGCCCTATTGAGTAGTACTTTAGGGGCTAGATGCAACATTAAAAAGGAAATCAAGAATAAAGCAACAAAATCCACAATGCTTTTATCCTTAAAATTTACTATTTCTCTGCTATGTGGTTACCAATGCCTGGCTCAGAATGGAAAAAACTCCCAGGAAGCATCAGATCCCACAAGCTCATTGACAAGTCTGTAGGCTCAGTGCTGAGGTGCCATTACAGGTCTACAGATGTATAGAGTCACATCTGAAGGAATCCCTTGGAGCACCCAGGTAGAATCATGGAGATCTAATTCCTCAAGCCCTGGTAACCAAGGTTACACTGGCAAAGCCCAAATCTATTCTGAGCTAAATTCCCAAGATCTCTACTCCAATCTCCTCTTAACCCTGGGATACCACAGGAGCATCTCACAAATGGCCTGGATGAAATCACGCACCTTGCCACCACCCTCACCATCCACTTGGTCTGCCAGCCCTTGTTTTGCCAATGTCCTACCCAGACTCTTGGAAGAAAATACCCTGCTTTGGACACAGTCATTAGAACTCTCAAATCAGGAATCTTCAAAGTGCCAAATGACATTGTGCCAATCCCAGGTATTTTCACACAATGATAACATGTGAAATACGCTGTGCATGGGTGTATAGGATAAAGAGTGGGATGAAGGGGTGTGTGGTGACATGTTATATATTTAATAAAATCAGTCTGAAATATCAGAGGACAGAGTCATCCCTTCCAGCCTGTTGGGAGCCAAAGCCTAACTTAGCCATATTTTATAAGTTAGCTTCTACAGCTAGCCATTTACCAGCAGTCTACACCCTAGATAGCCATTTGTCAGAAGCCTTTATTGTTTTAAGCTAAGCCATGACTCCAGGTGACTTCCTTTGATCCTCTGAGACCAGCAGGTGACATTCTCCAGGCCTTCAACTGACAACAGATAGATTTCCATATCAATTCTACCCTGCCTGTTGCTTCTCCTCACAGGCTTGCCACCTTCTTTTAAATATCCCACCCCTTTCCTCCCAGCTACATGCATGGCAGAGATTTGGTATAAATATTGGCTGAAATAATAAAGCTATGGGGGGCTTGATCAGAAGTCTTTGTCTTGTCCTTCCATTGTTTGTGTTCCTGTCTTCCATTTGTTTCATTCCCAGGTTCAGGTCCACGCTGAAGACCCTGCTGGCAGGGATGGGACAAACATCTCACCATTAAAAGGACGGCCGTCAATTAGACATTGGATCACCACAGATCGCCGTGAGGCAAGATCTTGCACTGTGACCACCGCGGGAGATGCCCGGCCCATGAGTCAGGTCTGAGGAGAATCACAGGTAAAGAGGCAGGTAAGTGATTCACCATGGGGCAGGCATTAGGCAAGCATGAGGTGTTCTTGTCAGGGATTAAGGAAGCTCTTCAAACACGAGGAACCAGGTCAAAAAAAAAAAGGATCTTAAGAGGTTTGAATTTATTGGTGACGTCTGCCCCTGGTTTCCACAGGAGGGGAAGATTGATGCGAAAAGATGGGCAAGGGTAGATAATTGTCTCCAGGATTATTACAATGCCTTTAGACCTGAGAAAGTCCCTGTTCAGGCATTTTCTTATTGGAATTTAGTGAATGATGTTTTGAGAATATATAATAATTTTTCAGATATCCAGGCAGGGAGACATTGAATAAGGATCACTTATTCTACTAGGATTTTAAAAATCCTCCAGACACGGAGAATTAGGGCTAAAGACAAAGCAATTTTTTTCTCACAGAAGCAAGCATGCTTTTGTATTTGAATCATAGTGTTAAGGAACTTTTACAGTGTTAATGTATTGCGTTTTTTATACATCTTGGCCTGAGAGGACAGGTCTGATACAGGTGAAATGCTGATGATGTCTGTAAGCTAACTCTTAAAGTATGAAGGTAGTAAGAGCATGAAAAGTTTTGATCAAGAATCCAGTTGCCTCCCAACACTCGGGAGATAGAGATAGATGGATCTCTGTAGCCAAGGCTACACAGAGAAGCCTGCATTATATCTAGAATCTTTTCTCAGCATAATGTTTTGATGTTCATTTATATAGCATGTGTTAGT
>PVIH01017235.1:0-33643 GCA_004025045.1 Sigmodon hispidus | reverse complement strand
AGAGGAGGCAGAAACATTGTAAGAGACAGAGGATCAGGGGGTTCATTTTGAAATTGTGTTTCCTAGCAATGTCCCAAGGCTTACCATACCCATAAAAATCTCACCAACATGACAGTGCAAGTGTGAAGTGAAGCAAAGCAACATCAAATAGCATGCCAAAGTGGGAGAGGTGGAACCCGCAAGGCCTCAAATTTACACACAGAAGTGTAGGCAACTGAGAAGAGCTGGGAGTGTTAGGAATAGCCGACTCCAGGTAAGAGCACACAAACTGTATGGTGCCCAGTGTTTCATTCCTAAAAAACTACTTACAATCAACACTATATAAACTGAACAGATTATATTTAGGAATGTATATGTATATATATATATATACATTTATATATAATAAAGTATAATATATAATATAATGTATAATATATCATAATAATGTATAATATATGTGTGCAATCAATAACAGCTAATGATTAAAAAGAGACCCTGGATTTTAAGAAGGGGAGGTTATATGGAAAGATATGGAGAAGAAAATGTTGTATGTTATTTTTTTTTTAAAAAAAGTGGATAAAATTGCCAGCATTTTCGTATAAGACAGAAATAAGTAGAATAGTCTGTTTGCAGATAACATGATTTCACATAGAACAACTTTCAAGATTCCATTGAAAAATTCTTAGACAAAAATAAAGAAATTTTAGTAAAGACTGTAGGTATATAAGTTACCTTTTTATATAAAAATGAACACCTACAAAAAAAAGCAAAATTTATTTATGATAGCAAGCTTAATTTGCAAGACAGTGAAGGAGCTATGTGAGGAAATCTGTACCACAGCTATAAAATAAATTAAACAGAAAGTTACTCTGTTTTCATGCACTAAAATTGCCAAAATCTCCATACTTCCTCATCTGATCTATAAATTCAGTACAAACCCTATTAAGTATCAGTATCTATTTTTACAAAAAATAGAAAAAAAATATATGGTATGGTGGTTTGAATAAGACACCTCTTATTAAGTCTGTGCATTTGAATACTTTGGTCCTAAGTTGGTGGCTGTTTAGAATCTGTTACCAGGTGTGGCCTTGCTAAGGATATATGTCACCTGGGGTGAACTTTGAAGTTTTAAAAGATTTGTGTTATTTTATGTTAGCTCTTTCAGCTTGCTGTTTGTGGTCCTTGATATGAGTTCTCAACTGCTTCTCCTGCTGCCTGTTGCCTGCTCTGCCATCATGGATTGTAATACTGTAGAAGCCCAATATAAACATTCCTTCTATAAGTTGTCTTGGTCATGGTGTTTTATCACAGTGATTTTAAGGTAACTAATATGCAACCCAAGATTCCAATTAGACAAAGAAATAATAGGCAAAAAACTAACTAGCTAACTAAACAGAACATACTATCTCATTTAAAAAATTTACTGTATTGTGTATTTTTAGTAATCAAAGCCATATATTACTAGCATGAAGATAGACATATATACCCATAAAATAATATGGATTATAGAAATAAATCTATACCTTGCCAGTCAGCTGACTCTACACAGAAGTGCCAAACATAAACACTGAAGACTTCTTCAGTAAACAGTATCTACTCAGGAAGAAAATAGATTTTAGGTATACATCATTTACCAAAGTCAACTTAAAATGGATTTTTAATTACTTAACTGTAAGAAATAAAGTTTAAAAATATTAAAAGAACACAGGAAAAATCTTCTTAATACTAGATTCAATGGTATTTGTTTACTTTTTTTATTAAACTTTTTCTCTTCAGTTATGAACCCTGTAGTCATAAGTTTCTGCCCTACCAGAAACTCTCACGTACCCAGCAGCTGCTATCCAAATAATTGACTCAGAGGCTTAATATTATGGTAACTACAGAGCCAGTAGTTCAAGCGTATTAATAACTGTCTCATATTTTTATTTATGTTTGGCTACATGGTTTAGTACCTTTGCTCAGTCCAGCATTCTCATCTTGCATCCTCGGCTTCTGGCTGGGATGTGCTGCTCTGCCTTTTCTCTTCCTCGAATTTTCCTATTCTGATCGTCCCACCTATACTTCCTGCCTGGCTAATGACCAATCATTGTTTTATTAAACCAGTACAAGTAACAAATCTTTACAGTATACAAGAGTGTTATCCCGCAGACCTCCAAACTAAAAGCAACAAAAATAGAAATGAATAAGACAGTGCCAAGCAAAACAACCAGTAGAAGGAAAATACGGTGTAGTACTAAATTTCTGGTCTGGCCAAACTTTAAGATCTGGACCTTTCCACAGCTGCTTAGCCATCCAAAATGGGTCATTTATATTAATTACAAACTGTTTGGCCTATGGCTCAGACTCATTGCTAGCTAGTTCTTGCATCTTAACTCAACCCAGTTCTACTAATCTATGTTTTGCCATGTATATGGCTCATGGCTTACCTGTACTCCATTACATCTTGCTTCTTGGGTGGCTGGATCTTGTCTCTTGTGGCTCCATTCTTTTCCCCTGTATCTATGCTTGGATTTTCCACCTGCTCCTAAGCTGCTTTGCCACAGGCCAAAACAATTCTTTTATTATCCAATGGTATTCACAGCATATAGAATTGGAAGAAATACATCAAAGTATAATCTGATAAGAAGTTATTATTCACTCAGACAAATTAGAGGCCAAAAAATAAATAAATCAATTAAAAATAGGCAAAATATCAGACAGGATATTTCTGGAATGAAGATTTGCAAACCCTAACAGCTAGATAAAGGATGGTTAGCATCTTTACTAATCGGAGAAATGAAAAAGGGGGATATAATTGAGACATTATTCCTGTTACAATGGCCATTTTCAAAACAAAATTGAACAGGTGTTATAAACAAAAATGTAGGTAACAGGGGAAAGCTGTACACTATTACGGAAGTCAATATAGTCATTATAAAAAACAGTTTTGAGTAGCCTTGAAAATTTAAGTATGTAATTACTATTGGATCCAGCAATACCAGTGTTAGATGTGTGTGTGAACACTTGATTTCAGATAATACATATTCAGTCTCACCTTCATGACATCATTATAGCAACAATGGTCATACTCAATCAAATGTTTAAAATGATCCTTGATGGAAGAGTGCATAAATATGTGGTAAAAGCATGCGTATACAGAAATGTATTATCCAGTTATTAAAAGAGAAGCAAATCTAGAATTTGTGTTAAAATGGATGAAACTGGAGGATGCTATATGAAATGACATGAACTAGGTATAAAAAGATAAAACCTGTGTAACCTCACATGTGTATGGAATCTTTTAAATTTGAACTCAGAGAAGCACAGAGAACAGTCATCGCTGCTTAATATTACAGATGAGGTTAATGGGGAGTTAGTCCGAAGACTTTATTTACTTAGGCTGGATGCCAAGTTCTGGAGATCTGGTGAGTATCATACTGCATTACATATTTTAAATCTGATTTTAGTATGTACACCCAAATTGAAAGCTTTGGGAACTGATGGATATATTAATTAGGTGTATTAGTTCTCATATCACAGTGGAAGCCACCATGCCATGCATCCCAAATATAGGAAACTTTATTGTTTCTCAAGCAGCAATGAAAATAGACTCGAGAGATTCTAGACTGTTGTGTCAGTGGTACCCACCCTTTAAGACAGGAAAGAGGAAGACCTGAGGAAATCCTAAAACCACTCTAGGAAGACAGGAAGTGTGTGTTTGCAAGTCAGTATTGGGTTTAAGAATTAATGGCAGATGAGCTAGAATTTCTATACAAAGTACAGAAAATTCACTCCTTTTGCGTAAATTAGGGAGATGACTGACAGCAGGTGTTACAATAGAAATTTGGAATCAACTTCCGGGATAGTAAGGATATTAACAAATCATAAGTGAAACTAAAGAGGGAAAACCTGAGGGAAAAGCAGCACTAAAAGATAAAAATTAAGTTGCTGTAACAGCAGGGGGTTGGAAAGATGGCTCATCTCTTAAAGTGTTTGCAGCTCTTGCAGAAAACCCAGGTTAAGCTTCCAGCACCTGCAGGACAGCTCACAATCTTTTATAGCTCTGGTTCCAGGGTCATGATATTCTCTCTGGCCTCTGTGGACACTACTGCATGCACTTGGTGCACTTACATGCTGCCAAACACTCTTGTACATAAAATACGAATAAATTAATTATTTTTTTAAAAGATGTTGTGACAGAAAAGGTAGTGTATGTGGGAAGAGGACAGAGTGCATAATATTTAAAGATGCTAATTTGAAATGATGTAACAAGGCTTGCCGGTGTCTTCGGAATCTATCTTTAACTACAGCTCTTGTCATGAACATTTAGTCATTCACATTTGACTTAACCAGAGGACAAAATAATGCACTTCACCAAGTGTAGGGGTAAATTAACTGCTCTGCTACCTTTATAGTTGGAATGTTAAAATAAGTATTGTCAGAATGTCCTAAGTGATCCATAATCATGCACATGATACTGAATTCATTACTTAGTTATAATTCATCAATACTATTTAGTATTATAATAAAACCTAGAGCCAGATATTGGGGAAGAGCTAAAATGTCAGAGAGACATGGAACAAACCACAGACAATTCTCACCCAGCCAACTCTTCAGACGGAACAGGGTGGGTCCTGTCTCCAAAAGTCCTCAGAGACTGGGCACTCAGGCAAAAGGGCTGAACTTCTGCCTTTTCCTCCTTGTATTTCTTTCCCTACCCATCTATCTTACTTCCTCCATCAACATTTCTAGAGCTAGGATGAAAGGTGTGTGTCATCACCTTACTCTGTTTGGCCTTGAACTCACAGAGATCCACAGGGATCACTGCCTCCTGAGTGATGGGATTAAAGGTATGTATCATGACTCCATGACCTTCATGGCTTGGCTCTGTCCTCTGATATTTCAGGCTATTTTTTATTAAATATACCACCACAAAGTTAAGTGATCAGATTTATCTCAAAATCAAAAGCACATTTTGGGACAAAAGGATCACTTCCTGTGAAAACTATAGTCCTTTTTTTATTTTAAATATCTTAACCTGATTTAAGCTGTATAGAACCAAAGTGGCCAATGTCTGTCTGTCAGTAAATGCTGGTTTTATTGTGTTGGTGTGTGTGTGTGTGTGTGTGTGTGTGTGTGTGTGTGTATGTCACAAGTTTCTCAGTAGGCTTTAGCTTTTCATTCTGCTGCAAGTGCAAGCTTTCATTCAACAATATATATTTTGTGTAAACTGTGATGAAATCCTTAACTTTGCATTCTTAAAATAGCCCAAATCAGACAGTACAATGTGAAGCAATGCCAACTTGTCTAAACCATAAACTATCTTAGAGAAAAGATAAGCAGAATACTCTGCATAAAAATAACCCCCCAAAACAAGAGCACAAATCCCCAAACTACCACCCTCTCCATCTCCACCATCTCCTCCATCTCCACCACCGTTACTTCTCCCATAACAAACACAAAACTACCAGTCTAGAAAACACAGAAAAGTGATAAGCATGCTGATGTACATATTGGAACACCTACCTTTCCCCCACTGACTGTGGATTAATCTTTCTGCAAGTAGATGACATTGAAAGTTGTATAGAGTTTTAAAGGTGAGAAAGAGATAATGGAAATAGTGAAAAAATTAAGAGATTGGTAGCATTTTATTTTTGCTTAAGAAAACAAAAGAAATCAAATCAACAGTAATTTTTGCCTCTCAGAGAGGCAATTTAACAGCTTGACTGTATAGAAAATTGTGGGTTTACTGGGAAATATTTTAGATTCATACATTGCAAGGAAGTTACCCAAGGCAGTCCTTAAAATATCTTATATACTGTTTTTCACAGCACTTGTGCTGTTCATAACAGATTGATTTAAGAGAGAGAGAGAGAGAGAGAGAGAGAGAGAGAGGTCTTCATACTCTTTATGGGAAAAAAGCAGAGTAGAGAGATTACACATAAAATACAAGAATGTGGAGTGAGACATAACTTGGGAGCTTTTAGAAAGTCATTATTCACTATTCACATACGTACATTTATCCACCAGCTGAAACTGTTTTTATGCAAGTGTGACTCATAGAAAATATTTATTCAATAAATAAAAGCTTTAGTGGCATAATAGGATGGGACCACCCACAGCATCAAAATGTTAGAAAGAAAAGAGAGGAAAAACACTGCAGAAAACTCATCTTGTGAGCCTGAGGTTTCCAGCATAGACTCTGCAGCCATGTTTCTGAATCCTGAGCTTACCATCTTTGCTATTCACCCTGGCAAGGCATCGCAACTTTTTTTAAAATGCTTTTTGTTTGTCTATATAAAGGGACCGCTAATAGCATCTACTTTATTTGACTGTCATAAGAGGTGAAATGTACAACCTATGTTAAGTAAAGACAAAGTAAATATTTATTCTAGTCATTACTGTGTTACAAATAAAAGCCATGGTAGAATAAGCCTCAAGAACAATTGATCCAGCTCCAATCTTACTCTTTCTAAATTGCAGGAAGTTGCAAGGATCTAGCAATTTTTATCTGTTTAAGATAACAAGTAATAAAAACATAAGTTAGCAAAGTAACTACTAAAATGCATGTTAATTAGTAGTAAATTACTAACTAAAATATATTTCTATATAACATTTTAATAATTAACATATGTAACTAATCATTGATTTTTATTGGTTGTTAATATTACATTGCTTTAAATTTCTTACCATTTAATGCATTCACATTTTTATTCTTTCTAAATTAAGTGATTTGAGTATCTCATGTCTATTCATGGTTAAAACAACCCTGGGTCAACATTTTAGAATCCATAGAAAGAGGCAAGTGGTTCACCTGAAAGAGACACATGAACTAGATAAGAGAAGCTCTGGACATGATATCCAGGCCACATGTCTCGAAGCATGAATGAAAAAGAGAAGAAAAGGTTTCCTTGAGTGAATGAAGGTGGAAGGGTCATGTCCTAGTTTAGGTTTCATCTATTGCTGCAATTAAACACCATGACCAAAAAGCATGCTGGGAAGAAATGGTTTCATTTGGCCTTACACTTAACACATTATAGATCATTACTGAAGGAAGTCAGGACAGGGCAGGAACCTGGAGGCAGGAACAGATGCAGAGGCCATGGAGGGGAGCTGTTACTGGCTTGCTCAGCTTGCTTTCTTATAGAACCCAGGACCACCAGCCATTAATCAGTAATCAAAAAAAAAAAAAAAAAAAAGCCCTACAGGCTGATCTTAATAGAGTCATTTTCTTAATTGAGCCCCTCCCATGACTTTACTTTGTGTCAGGTTGATGTAAAAATGTCAAGTATTAGGACTATACATGTGGCTGTACAGTGGCAGATTAGGGTCTTATCTGGCTGTTTCTATTTTCTATTTTTGATGCAACTGATTCTTAGGACAGTCAAAATCACATGAAAGTCCCCAAAGCATGAGCTCTCAATCAGCAACCTATGAAATCCAGTCAGTTCCATGGGAATAATCAGTCATAGTGTTGCTGATATGATGAACTCTTGTTTATGTAAGAGCGGTGTATGAGGAGTCCCAGCCTACAGAAACCATATGCTGATAGGAACAAGCCCATCACTTTTGGAAGTACAGAATGTGACATTAGCTTAGTATGTGGTTCCTTCTGATCTAAAACCTTTCAGACTCATAGAAATTACACATGCCAAATGCCTATCAGCAGTTGAATGACATGAACTGTCTCTGATGTGTCTGTGCAAATATGAGCCTAATCTACCAATCCAACTAAGTTTTCTTGGGATGCAGAATGGTGTATATTCTGGGCTAAACATTTGAGTCCCAAATTCATATACTCAGCTCTACTTCTCAATGTAACTAGTTTTCCAATTGGTTAAATTAGCAGGTGGTACATGATAAGAGACATCTGAAGAGAAGGTTCCGGGGTTTAATCTTGGGGTCTAAAGAGAGATGGGGAGACACTCAGTCTCTTTCTACCATTGGAGGACACTGAAAGTGAAGTTTGTCTGCTAGGCAGGAAGGGGCATTAGTAGGAGTGATAGCAGCCCAGCCGGCACCTTGATTTTGGACATATTAGCCACAAGATCTTTGAGATGAGTTTCTGTTATTTTTGACATCCTAGGCTGACAGTTTAGTGAGTCAACAGGAGTCAAACTAGACAGTTTGAGCTCAAAGTTTGACTTTGTAATTACAAACTGTATGACCTTGGCAAAGGTATATAATTCTACAAGCACTGTTTGTCTATGAAATGAAGAGTGTGATCTTTTCTTATGAATGTTACAAACATTACCTGAGATCCTGTTTGTAAAACACCTGACCCAATGCAGGTATTCATTTATTCATGTACCAGAAACCACCTCTCATGTATCTATCTGTCAATGCAGATAGGAAGATGACTTAAAAACACATATTCTATGAACATAGGAAGCAAATTCTCTATGCTGTGGAGAAATGCCATTTCCTTACACTATTCCTAAAGAAATTTTATGAATGGGCCTGTGATGGTAGAGGATCATATCTGGTATTTTCAAGCATGAGAACTTTCCTATGGAAATTCCTGAGGGCTTCAGTAGAATCTAGAATAAGAATGTGACCCCCTCTGTCCCCAAAAGGGTAAAAACTAACTACTATTTTATTTCTGTAGAAAATAATATTAGCTATATCAGAATGTGACAGTGATGATTAGCTGAGACACTTTTCTATAGCAGTCTGTGTTTTTCAGATTTAAAAAATATGTATTGCCTTGCTACATTGTCTTTTTTTTCCCCCTTTGAACTGAAAGCCAACTAGGAATAAACTGTGTCCTGGAAATGGGTTGAATGTACCTTTTGTCATTTCCACTGAGTCTGCATACAATGACACACTCATCATCTCCCACAGGCTCAGAGGCTGGCTGCTTGCATCTGCCCAGACTGTCTTCTACCCTGGGCCAGGCAGCCCCTCTTTTTGTTGTTAACCTCTTTTTATAGTATCCTCAGTTCATTGCTTTTTAAAGTCTATATGAGAAAATCCTGTCTCTTGTACCGGATGTCCCCGTCTTACCTGGATCCTTTAGGAAGCAATGGAAACCTTTTTCTTACTGATACTATTTCTACAATACTGTTTTTATAAATGAAGAACAAGAGGAGTGAGATAGAAAATAATCTTGTGTACACATTTATGATATACTCAGTAAAACAGGACTTCACATCACCATGAGTCATGTTCATTGAGTGCTTACTGTCAACAGCACTGGAAAAATGTCTCTGTGAGTTAGTAACATGGTCCCATGAGTTAGGAATATTTTTAGTGACATTTTGAGGCAGAGGATGAAAATTTGGAGCAGTGAAATGAATATGTAGTGAGGCTCATCTGAACACAGGAAGACAAGACACAAGACGGAACTCAATCTGGAACTAGCCAGAAAATTGCACCTTCTTCTTCTAAGTCTTCATTTTCAGGTCTATAGAAGAGGATGACTTTATATCAAAGAGTACATGTAAACTGCCTTATCTATATGTCAGATGGTTTTTATGGCACTGATTTTACACATTGATATTAGGTGATAAATACAAAGATCTAATTTCTAACATGTGGGGCTATTTTATGATTCAAAACATTTTACCATGTTTCCTTCAGCACCATTCACAATAAACATATAATAAAACCAATTTAGGTGCCCTCCAGTTAGTGAAATGATACAGAAAATGCGGCAAATGTACCCAATAGGCATTACTTCAGTCTTAAGATGAATAAAATCATGTTGTTTACAATGTAATGGATGGGGCCTGAGATTGTTGTGTCTATAAAGAAGTCAAAGGAGACTCAGAAAGACGAGTATGACATACTTTCTCTCAGATACAGAATATACAAAAAGAGAAAGGAAAGGGAAAGTGATGGGTTAGGGTTGATAACAGAGCTGAATATAGAGAAGCAAAAGACAGCCAAAATATCTTGTATTTACAAAGGAAAATGTGTGTGAAGACCACCGCTTTGTACAATTTATATCATACATGTTTATCTATATAAATAATGGAAAAGTCAAACAAGTCCTTAAATCATATTTTATCTTCACCTAATATGTTCCATAGGATGAGGGAGACATGAGAAAAGTGTACCCATATGAAGCCAGGATCCAAGTACTACTTGTACATGACATGGGCACAGAGGCAAAAGGGGCAGAGTGGTGGTTCTGTGTGCTGACACTAGGAGAAGGGAGTGTCTGAGCGTGAGACAGGGCTGTCTTGTTGCTTGAGACTGATGTTCTCCAGATGTTGGAAGTACATTCTATCACTAGCATGCTTTTCTATTTGGAAAATACCCTGTTCTCTAGCATGGCACTACATCTTTGAAAAAATTTAATGAGGTACCTTACTTGGGGGACTTATTACCCCAAGGACACTGACACTATGTACTCTTAGCCCATCTATTTGTTATAATTTCTTGCTGCTGTAATAAGATTCTTGATGAAGAAATTTAAAGAATGATTTTAGTTCACAGTTTTCAAGGGTATATAGTCTTCCATGACAGGAAAGTTAAGGACGACAGAGTTTGAATAAAAGGAGTCACATGGCATCCAGCCAGGAAGCAGATCACTGGGTGTTTCTGATTTTCTCTCCTCTTTTTATTCAGTCTGGGACCCCATCCCAAATGACGCCACCCACATTTAGTCTGAGTCTTAACCTCAATTAACCTAAACCTTTGACTCCTAGGTGACCCTAGCTTATGTCAATTCACAATCAATATTAACCCTCACTCTCCATACCAAGCTCATGCAATGCACATCTTGGGAGGAGATGTGTAGTCAGTGAATACAATTCTTCCTCCCAAAGCTTGTAGGGACATTTGTGGTAGCATAAGGCATATAAGTCACTCGTGCAAGAGGAAAACAAATTGTCAATGAGTCTGGATTATCCTGAGGTGGTGTTTCTGCCTAATGAAGAATTAAACACAAGAAAAATACATTGGAGTCTATGTCTTAGACCTTTGTGCTTAACAAAACACAGAGAGACGACAGGGCAGGGGTGCTTGTTAATATTGGTAGCTTTCCTCACAGTTTAGGACTTAAGTGAAATATTGGCCTTATTATCAGCAAAGGGTAGGGCATTGCGGAGCGTGCTGTAGCAAAAAAAAAAAAAGAAAAACCATGAGAATTTGTCTCAGTGGTGATAATGATGACACATGTCCCCAAGTGAGCACTATTTGTAAGTGAGGAGGGACTATTACTGCCATTATTTCTTCCTCATCAAAGGCTTGCTACAAGCTGTCATATGGAGTAGTGACTGAGCCCCACCCCCAATCCAGCCAGGGCCAAATGTGATTTGGCACAAACTGAAATGAGTGGAAACCCTCCCTAGGGATCTCAAGCCAGTAAAGAGCTTTGATGCATTTCAGACTGACAATGTGATTTTTGGCTGTTCTCAGTGATGCCTCAGAGCCACTTCAGATCTCTGTCATATGCTATCCCAGTAGGGACAAGCTAACTATGGTCTCTTTATTTTTTTCTTTGGAAATATCAGTCTTCCTAGAATATTTTCAGAGATTTTTAATATCTATGTTGGCATGAGGATAAAGGATAAAGGTTGTTAGTGTAGACTTGGGTAACTCTAATTAAATGAAGTAGGTGGCACCACAAGGTTAGCTACTTAAAAGTTTCATGTGATAATAATAAACATCAGACAGTTTTGAATATGTTGTAAGGTCATTACATATGTTGTCTCATTTGAATTTGAGGATGAAGTACCATAATTCTGTCCATTGCACATTTGTAGTGCTGCTAGTCAATGAACATAAAGGTGGTAAACCATGGAGAAACTTTGAAATCAGACAGTCTGGCTGGTTGTATATTTTCTCAGGTAGTTTGAGGTGTCTACAGGCCTCAGTCATTGCAGAAATTGGATTTTTTTTTTCTGCTGAGTTGATAGTATCTAAATTTCTTAAAAGGTTTTTAATTAGACTAGAATTCTTATCATGTACTCTGTGATACACTATTTATCACATTGTACACATATTCTGGGAACTTTGGTGCTGAAATACTTGGTCTGGACTTAGTATGAAATGACTGCTCATATTTGTTATAAAAGCAGTTCTGTTTGTCCACAGACATTGCTGTCTGTGTATGAGAGGCTGTCTAAAAAAGCTTTATTATTGCAGCATGCTGCTGACAAGCAATGCACTATTGCCATCTATTGTAATGGAGAGTAAGTTGATTTACTGCAAAGCATATCGAGCTAAAAGTCATGCAGTTGGGGACTGCAATTCACTCTTCTTCAGGTCTATCTCTTGGGAACTAAGGACAAAAATGTATCAAGCCTTGTTTTCTTTCTTTTTTTTTTTTTTTTTTTAAAAAAAAAAACTTTATTTATTTATTTGCCTTGGTGTTTTGCCTGGAACTGGAACCACAGACAGTTGTCAGCTGCCATGTGGGTCAAGCCTTGTTTTCATAGGTAAGATGTAACCTGGTGAAAGGCACACCTCAGTCTAGAGTCATGAATCCTCTGGGCTGATGATGAGGCTGAGGAATTATTTGACTTATTTGATTTAAACTGAACAGGAAACATTGGTGCCATCTATTGTAGAAGCAACACTGTGGAATTCAATGCCAAGAGCACTGAGTATTAAGGCTGTGGATGAGCTCCTTCTGGCTTCACAGCTTGACAGTGAAGGAAATGCCTTCTCATCCTTTCATGCCAACACCATCTTCTACTCCCTCTGGAGAAGCAAATGATGGCTTGGCGGTTTGGGAAGACGGTCTATGGCATCCACATTGTCTCCCTGTCTTCTCAGTTGATCAGACAGCCTTGGGGGGGCCTTGATATTGACTTCATTTCCTGCTGGCCTTCAGTAGACTTGTGATCTACTGATCAGTGTTGAGATCAATCATGGGAGCAGCCAGTATCCTGAATTTTCTTGTTTCTGATCTGACATGAGCCAGGCCTGGGTGTACTGTTCGTCTATAGCAGTCACATCAAGGCTTTGTCTCTTTCTTCATTCTGTCAGGAGCCATTCAAGTCTGTCTCATTCAGGCAAGCCTGAGTGTCAGTTATTTTAGAAAATTGACTTGGATGTATACTGGAGCCCCTTGGTTTGCTCTTTTTACTCTGATTCTGGAATAGCACATCACTTTAATTTGGTATCAGTTTATTCTATCGGCTTTTCTGGGTTTGATACTTGCTTGGTGATAGTGAGAAATCCGGATGCCAGCCCTGAGACTGCAGAACCTCTTGGCTGATTCAGCTTTGGTATGTTTCCTCTTTATTCATCCTGTGATTCCTAAAGGAAATTATATTGATTTAGATATTTAGTAGAAATTCCCATTGCGGTTTTATAGCCAGCTGGAAACACAAAAACCACTTAGGTGAGGCAGTATGAAGGTGATGAGAACAAAATCCCTATTTGTACAATCCTAGCTAAGAGATATAACAGACACTGCTGGCTCTCAGGCTATCTAGTACCCACATTTTCTTGTGGAGATCTCTTTATTATCATTTTCTTAAAGTTCAGCTCAACAAATATTACTGAGTTTAAAAAAAAAAAAAAACTGTGGCATCTCTTGAGAGTCAAAGAAAAACATGCCATGAGCTCAATGAGCTTCCAGAGTTCCAGAGTTAAGCATAATTCATGGGCACTTTCCATATACTGTTTTATTGAGATGGTCAAGTTTGCATGGAATGCAAAGGAGACTTGGAATCATTTTTCTGGGAGAGATGCTACCTTAGCTTGTGGGAGTAAAGCAAAAGGAAAGATTGGCAGAGCAAACAGACAATCATAAAACAAAGCAAGTTATAGAGCATAAACTTGAGTGATGGCAATTCCAAGCCTGTGGTGTTAGTGAAGGGTAAAGTGAGCAGCAGAAGGATGCTCAGGGTTATAAATGGACCATCACAGAGAGTCATTTCTTTAGAAACAAGGATGCAATGCTTTGAGCTTCAATATGTTCTTATGCCTAGGATCTTAGAGTCAGGTGCATGATGGTACCACTGAATTACTCTCAGTATGAAGCCATGACTCTGGTTGGTGTCACAGAAAACTTCAGAAAATTGTTTCCCTAATAATACATGTGTGCCAAGGAAACACATGTCTGGGCACTAATTGTGCAAATTTTCTTGGGCATGGTTGCCTCAAGCTTTGGCAAAGGATATCTGCTCTAGCTTTAGAAACAACTGAGAAGCTTATGAAGTTCCAGTATCAAGATGAACCCACTGTGGATCCCATTGGAACTTCCCTCCCTCCCTCCCTCCATCTCTCCTTTCCCCTCCCTCCCCCTCTCTCCTGTGCTTGCTAGAACATCCTCTAATTGGTCTCTTACCAAAGATCTACAAAGTATGCCTGAAATCTCAACTTTGTAACAACACACCTAGAGAGAAGAGGGCAAACTTCTGAAGTGCATTTCAGGGCTGAGGAAGACCCATCTGTCTCTCTGTGCTACCAGCAGGGAAAAAATCTCAGTCAATTTTGCATTATGATCACCACACAGAAAAGCATAACAGCCTCCTCTAATGAAATAATCCTTTCTTCCTGCTCTAATCAGCTGATTGGACTCTCTTCTAGGATTAAATAATAATGGTCATATAATCTAATAAAGCGAAAGGGAAATCAGTGAAGTATCTGGATAATGAAGAGTTATTACTCAAACCACTGCAAAAAAATTTCTATCTGCTCTGCCTTACACAGAACTGGAATTTTAATTTGTATATACAGGGAAACATATTGGAAAGAGTTTTGAAGTAAGCAAAAAAAATGTGATAAATAAATTATATGGCTTACTGAACTATGTTAAGTTCCTGTGGGTTGAGGGAAGCAGCAACCTTGTAGAACAGAGGATACGTTCTTATATGAAGAATGGTCAGAAATGTCAGCTCATTGGGAATTTTCTCTCTGCCCCACTTCTGCTATACTGTTATATTTTAATTTGGATATTAATCACATGGTTGCAACACATAGCTACACTGTTATTAGTTAATGTTTCTTAATTGTTTTTTTGACTCATTCTGGTCATGTGACAGATTACGTAGCATAAGAAAATCATGAATTTAGGGAGAGAATAAGTCACTATTCATCTCACAACAGGTACGAATAGGCCACTCTTCTCAAAGATGGTTTCCTTATCTGCAAAATAGGACTTGTGGTATCTGTGTTGTGAAATACAGTACATTTATAATCTCACTGGTAATAGTAGTATGGGTTGATTGTGAAATGTCCACCATAGGTTTTGAATAGCTTGGTCCCCAGCAGGTATCATTGCTTGGAAAGTTTGTGGGGCGTCACTAGAAGTGAGTCACTGAGGCAGGTCTTAAGGTTTCAGAGCCCCGCCTACTTCCAATTCACCTTCTGCTTCCTGAATGTGGATGCATTATAAAGAGCCAGTTTACTGCCTTTGCCATCAGGCCTTTTCTGCCCATTGCTCTGTCTTCCTGACCATGATGAGGATATTCTTCTCTAATTATAAACCAAAATAAGCCATTTCTGCTTTTGTTGTTTCTGTCAGGTTGTTTTAACACAGCAAAGGCAAAGTAACTAAGATATGTCCTCACCGAACAATTACAATTATACTTTAAAACTCTCCAAAATGATTTATGCCATGCTTGCTTGAAGGGAGGTCAGTTGGTACATGAGAAGTTCAATCACTCTGAGATTGCCATCCTGTGAAGGAGCCTTTGCAGGCAGGCTGTATGTAGACAATGTCAGAAAGAGAAGAGAAGAAACATAATACCCCAGCAGACCTGGCTATTGCAGCCATCTTATTCTGGGGACCCTGAACAGAGGACAAACAACTCTGGGTCACTCTGGCCTGATTATATTTACCTATAATTTCGCAATAGACCTCCCTTCCCCACCGAGAGTATATGGGTAGTAAGCTCAGACAACTCCTACAACCCTGAAGAAAGTAATGAATTGCTGTTATACATAAGAAAAAAACAGTTTCCTATGAATTAGTGTTATTTATTGCATGGTTTTAGTTTCTCTCTACATTATGTTCAGTCAGAATGCATAGGTGGGAATGCCACTTTTTCAAATTTTATGTATATTTATCAATTATTATTATACCATATTCATGAATTGGCATGATATGAAGATCTCAAAGCACTTGGCTTTCACTACATAAGTTCACAAACATTATTTTTGTTCAAACATATATAGAGGGGTGATCATATGAATATAAAATAGTACATTTTCTGTACTGAACTGTTGGTTCAAAGCTTATTATAGCATGTGCTGCTTTTCCAGGGGACCTACCTTCAGTTCTGTTGCCAGTATCTATCAGGTAGCTCATAATTTCCTGTAACTCTGGGTTTGAGGGGATCTGGCATCTGATTCTGGATGCTACTAGTTACCTGAACACACATGATACTTACACACATACATGCACATTGATAAGAATAATAAAAATAAATCTTGAAAAATAGTGATTATTTATTGAAAGCACATGGTATGTGTTTCCTAAACGTCAGCAACTTAGAGAAACAATGTCAAAAAAATAAACAATATGGAGTTGTTTTCTTTTAAAGATCTGTAAGTGTATAGAAAAAGAGCTAAACATACAGAAGTTTTTGCAGAAATTGCAGGCAACTGTTTTATCTAGGGTTAGATTTCCAGAAAAGGGATCAAACTGAGGCTACCAAGAATGGAAGGTTATAATCATTGCATGCTCTGAAACCATGATTCTCTGTTATTTAGATGAGGCTGTTGATGGTCCTCATTTCTGTGAACATCTACCCAACACAAATTTTGTTGTCAGAGGTCAGAAATAATAATGGACAACTTCTCCAAAAAGGAAACAAAACAAAACCCAAAAAACAAAAACAAAACCAACCCCCCAAAAAAAGACCTTTCTAGAAGATTTAAAAAAAACAAAAACAAAAACAACATGAAGGTATTTCTTCCAGTGACCCTGAGTAGAAATAAACATGTAGTGTTAAATTTTAATTCACTGAAAGCAGTTTTCTAAGTCTGGTGTGAATACCAGCAAAGGAGTGGAGGGTGGAGCTGGTGGTGAGCTGCCTCTCCAGAGAAGCAGTGAGAATTAATCTTATTCTGCCCCTGTGGTGAGATTAAAGCAGAGTTGAGCACTGTGATAATGAAATGCAGAGGGGATGACAAAGCAGTGTGCACAACACCAGACCTGGAGACAGGAAGGGAACAGGAGAAACGTGTAGAGCGATAAGGAAAACACGTTAATAAAAAACAGACCCAAGGGTCAGTGGACAAAGCCCTCAATGCAGACCATTTTCCAAAGGGCCAGGGTGGAGGGAGCTTTATGATGCCTAAGGCTTCTCTGGCAACTTTGAACTTGATGGGATGCAAAGCAAACACAACTGCAACCTTTCTGTTGTCTCAGGAGCACATTGATGCCCAATAAACTGAAGAGAGCCTTCAGGAACAAGACTTGCATGCCTCAGAGTCCAGCAAAGGCTAACACCTAAGCACATTACACTCTGACAATGTGGGTACAGCCTGTGAATAAGTACTCATTGCTGGAAGACAAGGGTGAACTTTTGATGAGCATTTCAGGTCCTTCTGGTGTATCAAAGGTCAACACAACTTCTCTCACATAGGCACAGGGTGGTGCATACACACACACACACACACACACACACACACACACACATGTATGTGTACTAATTCCTCAGCTGTGTCACCTTCAACAGAAATATAGTCAGAGGTTATTCAAGTCTATAAATTTACCTGATGATCAACTTGCAGAATTAACTCCAGAATTTGTTGCTGTAATAAATTTAGGAAAAGTCTTAATGCATCTCAGTTCTACAGAAACTGATGGTTCCATGGCATAGGTAGGTCAGGGTAAGCAAGTACTCTCTGAAAAGTGGCAGAGAGTGAAAATTTTTGACTCTACAGGATGGATAACGTCTGCTGAAGTCATTCAACTCTCCATCAAACGTTCATGGAGGGAGCTGGAGACAACATGTAAGCAAATGAGTATAGCTTTGTTCTAATAGAACTTTAAAAAAATAGGATGTGGACTGGATTTCTGCAATTGCTGAGACAGAAGTTCTGTGTGGTGGTAGACATACATACACATTTCACCTTAGAATTATGTATGTTTAGAACCCAGAGCGATGGCTAATGGTTAAAGGCCTGTATGCTCTGCTAGAGGACCCTTGTTTCATACCCGAGCCCAAAGGCCTAGCAATCTATCTCTAATTCCAATTCCAGGGATTCAGTGCTGCTTTGTGGCCTCTCTGGGCACTGTATATACATGATGCATATACATGCAGGAAAAGCATGTAGAAAAATAAAATGACAATGAACAAACCTTTAATCAAAACCATATACATAGCCATAGACACACACAAAAACAAAATCACTGGTTTGTTCTTACCTGTGTGTGTTCATATGAGTGTATGGTGTGTGTGTGCAGATGATATGTGTGCCTATATAAATGATATGTTTGTTTCAGTTTATAATGTATGTGTTTGAGTGTACGGTGTGTGAATAGGAGTGATGTACATGTTTGAGTGAATGTATGATATATGCGTAAGAGCCTGTATTTCTGTGTGTGAATGTGGGCAAGTGTGTGCCATAGCATCCAGCTGGATGTGTCTGTAGACTTTCTCCTTGATTGAGACAGTGTCTCTTCTTGGCTTGTGCTCCAGGATGGATGGTTTTTGAGCTTGTAGGGCTTCTACTGTTTCCGAATCCTTTCTCACCTCAGCAAAATTGGAATCCATAGTCCTCCTGTGGAGTGAGGCATGAATTAAAAGTGCCTGTGTAGTCCAACACAAGCCTTGCACTCATGTACCAAGTGAACTACCCACTGAGCCACCCCAGCCTTGCTTCTGCCTTTTATAGAATTCATCTACAATGCTGATACCTATTCGGCTGTACTATCAAGAAGAGTATCATAGATACATGAGAATTGAGTCAGCTGTTAGATATTGAGTGCTCTACAGAATTTATTGTGTATAATTTCTATGGTACTTTTTCCACACATAATTTAAATTTATGCTGATGTATTGAGTTATGTGGGTTGCAGTTTTTGGGAGATAAGGCACTGAGATTATGCTTATGTATAGAGTTGATACAACTTTGCCATTTGAGCCATGTGTATCTGTAGAGGCTTACACAAAGAGAGTGAAGAGTTAAGACATATTTCCTGCTCTTGCTGCTAATGTATGGCAAAACTGAAGCAGCAGAGGGAAGATTTTTCATCATTCATGGTATGCTTTTAAACTCCATTCAGCTGGGTGATTAAGGGCCAGCTAGATGCTCGTTTTAGGCTCTGACGTTTAACATTGCTGTTTTTCTTTATCTTGGCATTTTCACAAAAAGATTCTGATGATTCTTGAAGGAGAATAAAGTTCTCTCTGTTTTTCTTAGAATGAAAATGAATGTGCTTATTAGTTTCTAAAAATTGTTTTACATTAACTGACTTCCATTATTACTCATTAAAATATCTCTGCACTGCTGTTAACTACTGAAGCTTTGGGGATATAAACACTGCTTTTAAGAATTCTATATATTACTTTTAAAAAGCAAGGAAGATTTCTAGTGTTGAGCTTTCTAGATCTCTCAAGCTGGTTCTTTTACTCATTTTGTGATATGATTAGATCATGGATACCATAGAGACAGGATGCTTGATGTAAAGAGTGACATGAGTGGAACCAGCTTCTCCATGAGTTCCTCCAGGTTTCCTGAAGTGACTTGAGATCAGTGGTGACTGGTACATGCTTATTATACACAACAAAATAACGTATTAGAGTGCTCAGGTGTGGGACAGAGCTGCTCTCTGCCTTCTACCAGCTGACCTCATCTTGAGTTTGAAAACTATCTTTTCATTGAGGACAAATATTATTATTATTTTTAAACAGTACCACAGAAGAAAAAGCCACTGAAATGCAGGAAGTGAGATAAGAGGGACTAGCCCCTTAATCATGAAAGAAACCTTCAGGAGTACATTGCTTCCTGAAGGGTAAGAACCAACATTTTCTGATGTTCACGAATCCTTCAGCTCTACCCACCCAAGGTAGCATGTAAGTCTGGCAGAGAGTTGTTACTGACATGTGTAATGCCCTGTGATGATAGATTCAGCCATATTTCAAAACCTAATTATTTTAAAGCAAAAACAATTATTTCAGTATATAATGTTCTATGTAGTTCAGTTTAGGACTAAACAGCAAGACTGGGGACAGCTGGGTGATAGAAATTTGTTTGAACCAGGAAGGCTGCTTTTGGTTGAAGCATTAAGGAAGAGAAAATAGAAAAGCTATGTACAGGATGGAAAAGGTCACTTTATCACAAACATCTGGACATTCTAAGTCCCCAAAGGAAGGTACTTTCTAGAATATAACCTGAGTTTGCTCCCTTCGCCACCCCTTCTCTCTCTCTCTCTCTCTCTCAATCTCTCTCTCTCTCCTCTCTCCTGTCTTTCTCTCTCTCTGTGGTGTGTGTGTGTGTGTGTGTGTGTGTGTGTGTGTGTGTTTGAAAACTGAGGTCATAGAAGAGATCTGATTGTTTTCTTCTGCAGACTTGCTACTTGACTCACAAAAACAAGGTTTTCTTTGTAAATTGATCTTGGAGTTTTTCATTTGAGGTGTGAAAGAAGTCGATGGTATTGTTTTCTCTTAAATATTTGTGTTTGACTGTTTTGTTTCTCTTCTTCCTTCTCCCCCTGATATACTAGGATCCCCTACCCTACCAGCCCTTTAACTGTGAGAATTTCTCATGGCTGAGAATGAATTCTTGGAAACAACAGTTGGGGGATCTAGAAATGTCACAGTATTCTTCTGTGCCAACTGCAATTATTTTTCCTGTTGATTTTTCATCTTGGTTATCTATTTATCTAATGCCAAGCTATCTTGTCAGGACACCCTGTACTGAGTTCAGTGACCATGGGCTCCCCACACTCTGAGCTGGCTGGCTTCCTCTCTCTCTGGCTGATACCAGGCTTCATGCTGATCACCCTGCTGGTTCTTCTAGGAAAAGCTTCCAAAGTTTCTGAGTCTGCTAGTTTCAGGGGACCTGGTCTGCAATGTTCCTAAGGAGAGTGTCATCTTATTGATCACGGGCAGAAAGTAAGAGAATGTCTGCTTGTGAATGCCTTCGAGAATAGAAAAAGAGTATACTTTCTTGTTGAAATGAAACAGAATTTATGAAGAGGAGCAGACAGTGTTTGCTCTTGCTTGGCACTGTATATAAAAAAAGGCCTGTGTCTCAGAGTAGACAGGGGACAGTTCAAATGAGTGTGTGTGTGTGTGTGTGTGTGTGTGTGTGTGAGTGAGTGTGTGTGCGCGCGCGCGCTCGCGCACGTGAACTAGGCAGAAAGAACTTGGGAGCATAGGGGAGCTAAGAGATTTCATGCAGGCAAATTAATCAGTACCATGAGATATTTACTGGAAATTCAACAGTAGGTACAGTCCCTTTCCTACAGAATATGGGTATGCACAGGTTGCTCACAGGTCTTAAACCCTCCATGGCCAAGTGAAGAAAAAGGCTTTTTGATGCTTCAAGAATAGGGCACTTGGTCTCTACGACAGGTTTCCTGTTACCTGGCAGGAGCTGGGAGGACATGTTGACAGCCCCTGGTAAAAGGGATGTGGGTTTTCCCTTGCTCTGTGATGCAGGGACTCAGGCTAGGACCTGCCTTGGATACTAACTTGACATCTTCCCTGTAATTTACTGTATGGATTCAAGCATCTGCTTTCTCTATGGATCAGAGTGCATTGGTCTTATCCTTCAATTTTATTCTTAATGTTCTGTACTTGCTATTTAATTTAGCCTTTATTCTAGGAATTTCCCCCCAACTGAACCTGCATTATCAGTGCTAATTTTTACAATTCCGACTAGGTTGGCCGCAGTCAGTTTCAAGAACAGAAGTGCAAATATCCTCCTATTCATATTTGTTCACATTGCAATATAGTGTTGAGAAAATAGATTTCTGCCAGGGCTACCTGGATAGGTGGTAGCACCGTCTGTGAGGCCTCTTCCAGGGTCCACCTTTGGATATGAAAAATCCCCTGATGCTCCTCACCTTTCAGTACAAGACTAGCAGCAATTCTGGCTTAGCTGCAGTGAGTCGCTAGGAGACAGAGGTTTATGGGCATATTTTCATACATTTTACTACCTGCAGGAAGGAAATCATTTTCCTCTTGAAGAGCAGACAGTTATTTCTAGGCTTCATTTCCTCTTAATGAGGGTGAGGTGCATCTGGGTATGTGCATGTGGGAGCATTTGTGCCTCAGAACCCACAGCTGCTGGCAGGGCTAGTAGTTGAGTCTGGATGGTGAGAATGATACACAGAATACTTTGCTAGGAGCATCTAATGCTTGTCAGCAAAATAAAGATTGTCAAGGAAATCAATGCTGACCCTCTCATCACCTGTAGTTTCTAATGTTGGTATAACTTTAACTAGCCAACCAATTCCCCTCTGGAGCTCATGTTGTGATTCTACCATTACAAGAGGAAGGGGAGGGGGAGAGGGGGAAGCAAGCTGGTGACTAAAGAATGCTATAGGGGGATTGTGAATGCCATAGGCAACTTCTAGATGAAGATGGGGGGGGGTGAAAATGGACAGGGCCGTGACTGTTTCAGCAGACATTGCATCCAAAATAACTTAGAATCACACAGAGCCAACTAATTATACATTAAGAAATGATGTCTCAGATTCCTCACACTGCGGCACCAGCTTATGAAAAGAAATTGTGTATCTGAGGATGATGATCCAGGAGCCTTGAAAGGGTCTTTGACAATAATCACAGCAGCAGATCATGGAAGCCTGTGGCACTTGGTGTTCTGATCACTATACCCTGAGTTTAACCACATGCACTATGGTTCCTGAGTTCACAATGAGGTACATGCATGTTTTATCAACGGTTTGTGTGGGAAATACAACTAACACAAGTCAGATGGAAGCAGCCATGTCTTTAGTAATTGTATGATTTGATGGCACATTTTATGGGTTCTGTAAAGGAAGTTGCTTCTTCTCTGAGGAGTACAGTTAATATGTATGATATGTGTCACATCATCCATGCCTAACTGGCTGCATTGCACCTTTGCTCTGTTGCTTATGCCTTCCCTTTGCTCTCTGAACAGCTGTGGCTTCCCACAGCTATGTCTCTGCTTATGTCCTTCCTTTGAACTTTGTGGATCTTCACATTCAGATCACTGTCCAGATCTCAGGATCTCTCTCCTCATCTTGTTGATGGAGTCATGCTCACCTTAGTGATCAGTTAATCTGGGTCTTTACCACCTGGTTGCCATGGATCAGTTATTAACCTTCATGCCTTTTCTTTTCAGTTTGTATTTGGGAATAGTTTTACAGTAGCACTTGTGGAAAAAATATATATTCTTTTATTTATCCTAACATTGCTTTATATAATCTGTGTGCATTGCTGCATAATGGAACTATCGTAAGCTTCATCAGCACATGAATGGGTAAAGAAAGCAGGTTTTGAAAGAGAAAAATCACCATATTAAAAAATAATCTAGAATTGGACAAATGTTACGTTTTTTCACTTTCTCTCATATGTGTATGGATCCTCAATTACACATACATACAGCACACACACACACACACACACACACACACACACACACACTGAATCTTTCACATGCATGAACTAAGAAGCAGTACTACCTGAGGGAAAAAGAATACTTAACAGGTGGGGGAAGGACCAAGGCAAAGACACAGGAGGTTGTACCGGCTGGTTTGTGCACCAACTTGACACAGGGAGGAGTCTCAATTGAGAAAATGTGTTGATGAGATCCAGCTGTAAGGCATTTAGTGATCAGTGGGAGAGGGCCCAGCCCATGGTGGGTGGTACCATTCCTGGGCCATTGGTCCTGGGTTCTATAAGAAGCAAGACATGGAAAGCAAGCCAGGAAACAGCTCTTCTCCTTGGACTTTGCATCAGCTCCTGCCTCCTGGATCCTTTCCTGTTTGAGTTCCTGTCCTGACTTCCTTCAGCCTTCAGTGATGAACAGCAATGCTGAAGTATAAGCCAAATAAACCCTCTCCTTTCCAACTTGCCTTTTGGCCATGGTGTTTTGATGGAGCAGTAGAAACAGGTGAATGTAGTCCAAGTAGAGAATCTGCCTGAATAAAGATGTCCTTATAAAACCTTTCATTATGTATAATGAACATGCACCTCTAAAAACAGAGAAGTCAGAGCATGCACACACACACACACACACACACACACACAGGAGAGAGAGAGAGAGAGAGAGAGAGAGAGAGAGAGAGAGAGAGAGAGAGAGCACACTGAGGCTCCCTGTATGAGAATGAGAACCTAAACTGAAGGCTACTTGATTTTCTCTATCCTATCTCTATTTCTCTATTATCTCTATCCTTTTATTTTAACCTGCTGAGGGCTCTAGTCCTGGACAGCACATTATACTAAGCCCTCATGCACCTCAGTCTCTGACTAGCTATGATTAGATTCCAAGTCTCCTTTGCTTGTAAGGTCTTGACTTTTTTGGAAAGTTCTGGATTAATACCCTGAACCCTTCTTAGTGAAGCGTATGTTTCCCATGGTTGAACGGAAGGCATGTGTCTCTCTGGCTCCCTAAGGTGACTCTAACCTTCAGCTCCATCCATCAGTCTGGCAGTTTTCTCCACTGAGTTACAACGTTTTGAAGTTTATGCATTTGGCAGGAACACCTAAGTCCAACTTCATTTCCGGTGAGGGGAATTAGAGTGTCCCTCTTGTAAGAGGGAAGAACAAGGTCATTGTGGATCTGTACTAAAATTCCCAGTGACAGTGTGTGCTGTGAGTGATTCCTGAGGCTCCTCAGGAATTATTAACATTGCTTTTTGCTTCATTGCTTGGCTCTTATTTTTTAAAGACTCCCCTCTAACATTTAATTTACATATGTAAGCATTTATCATTCCCACAGTAACCCAATATTTTATTTCAGTGATGATCATTGAAGTGCTGGTTATTTTTTCATTTTTGCTTATTTTCATTATTAGTTTTTAATGTCTGAGACTTCAATGTGCTCCAGGATCATGTTGTATTATTCTGAACCCTACATAGCATGTACAGAATTTGCATCCCTGCTGTTAGAGAACATGAGTTAGGAATCAAATTCTGGGTGCTATTGGGTCCATTAGTACAGCCTGACCCCTGCTTTGTGCCATCCTCAGTGTAAAGCAGAAAGTGTGTGTGTAGCTTATACTGACAATGAATGCATGGTAACTATCATCTATCTATTATCTATCTATCTATCTATCCATCTATCTGTCTATCATCTGCCTTTGTTTCTTTTTATTTATCATCTACAAATTCATCTATTAATTTAATCTATTTTCTGCCTACTTACCCTATTATTTAGATATATCTTTATCTAATATCTATCAACCTATCTTTTTTACCTATAGTCTATTAATCTTCTATCAATATATCTATTACTCATATATCTCTAACTCTATCATCTGTCTACCTAGCATGTATCTTTTTGTTTATACCATCACTTTCTTTTTATCTATCCATTTATCTGTAATCATCTAGTTATTCTATAGTTCACAAGCATGAGTTTACACTCACATGGGTTAGTCTCTGCTACCCACCTTTCATTTGATTTTTTTGTGCCTCCCTTGACAATGTAAAACTTGGCTTCCATGATTTTTAGTTCTAGTAGTAAATTTATATTTTATTACTGTGTGCCAAATACAGTTTCTCATTTTTTAGTAATGGGGAGATGTTATAATAAGAACATTGCTAAGCACTTTTGTCAGTGTGTAAATATCCAAGGATGAACTTACATAGACTAAAGTAGATGATGCCACATCAAAGTCCTTGAGACCAGTACAATGTGGTCCACAAATGACCAAGTGCTGTTAGCAGCACATGTGTGTTGTCAGAATTGATGATCTATGCCCTAAATAATATACTGATTACCTTATGCTACAGTGCTAACTGTAGCTCTTTATTTCTCTCTTTACACTTATACTTCCCAGGCAAAATACCAAACTGACTTAGCTCAGCTCTTTTGCCCTTACCCTTCAGTGGAGTTTTCCTAGACACCTGTTCTATATTTAGACTTGCTGCTTCATTTGCATTCTACCTGGTATCTCTAACTTTTTATGCTCATTTCTTTCTCATTCACATGTAGTGAACTTTGTTCCTTATAATGTATAGATAGTAACATAGACTGACACAGTGTTACACAGCATATGTTTTATCACCTAAAACTTCCCTGCATGCATTCAAATGATAAACACCTTCACTCCTCAAATTCCTCAAAGAGCTGGAGATATAGTACAGTGGCAGTGTGTTACCTAGCATCCACAAGGCACTACACACACACACACACACACACACACACACACACATGTATATGCACATACACACATATACACAGACACATGAATGCACATACACATTTACAAACACACTTATTCATGAGTATAGACATATGTTCATACATACACTGATATATATATACATATATAACACGAAATTCCATTTGTTTCTTAATTTTACCTCTTGTCTTCTCAAGAGTGTTTTACAAATGACATATGTACATTATATCTTTTTCAGTTTGATTGTTTACTCACAATGAAATGAAGTTTCAACAGTATCTCATTATGTTCCATTTTTTTTATGTCTCACAGTTCACTTATCCATGTAACTGAAGTCCTTCCCCCGTTTTTGTGAGAAATGGTCTTATTATGTTCCCTTGACTAGCCTAGAACTTTTGATGTAGACCAGACTAACCTCCAACTCACAGAGATCTGCCTGCTTCTGCCTCCATATACTGAAACTACAGTTATTCAGTCCATACCATGCTTGAAGGACAGCTTGATTGCTTCTAGTTTTGTATCTGGAAATACAGCTGTAATAATAAGTTAAATAGAGGTCCCCTCTCAGAACAGAATCTACCACTGGGGTACATTCCTAGAAAAATTGCTAAGCCCCACATATGTAAAGATATAGTAACTTTACAAGTAATGATAGAGCAGTTTTCAAACTGACGGTATTAGCATTACAACCAGTAATGAAAGATAGATAACTAACTTTTTTTTTTTAATCATTTCTTCTTACAATAAAAGGAAGAATAGCAAAATATTGTCAGTAGCAAGTCATCAGAGGAGGTTTCTTTCTTGCAGGGGTCTCTGTTCAGACTCAGGTATCCTTGACTTCACTGCATAAAACAATTTCTAGAGAAGCCCATTAGAAACTGAATTGGAATCTATTAAAAAGGCCTTGTAAAAAACTGGAGAGATGGCTCAGTGGTGAAGAGGTCTTGCTATGAAACCATAAATTTCTGGGGTTTGGATTTCAACACCCATTGAAGAAACCAGGTGTCTGGTACACATCTGAACTCTGGTACTGATGCATTCAGTTACAGGAGGATTTCTGTGGGCTTGCTTGCTTCCAGCTTAAATGAGACAGCATTAGCTCCAGGTTCAGGGAGAGACCTTACCTCAAATAAATAGAGAAGGACATGTGCACAGGATACACCCCTTCACACAGAGACATATACATACACAAATAAATGAATAATGCACGAGTCTTAAAAGACAAAGACATTTTAGACACGGGTTTAAGGCACCAGAGTTAACAGAGAGACACTTAGGGAATTAGGTCTGCCCGAGAACACTTTTGAAGAGTGAGTGACACTCCATTGTCTTTACAGCTTTGCTGACTTCTCAAGTTTTATCTCCAGAGGGTTAATAAGGAATTTAGATGAAGTTCCATGCTTATTCCTGAGGTGTACATGACAGACAGAATTATATTCCATAAGGTAAAACTGTAGGTCACAGGGATGCAGTGAGCTGAGATGTGTTTACTATAAACAAAAACAAATCATCTTATTAGTGAGAATAGATAGGCAAGGGTTAAGGTCATTCTTGTGGCAGTATACACTCACTGTTTAAGTCTCATTTATTGCTATTTTAACCTTTTAATTTGAAAAGAATCTATATAAAATAACTATTATCTTCTTTTGGCGACTTTTGTAATAAACATTAGCTGTACTGGAACCCTTCTTTTCAGCTAATGAAAACCATCACCCAGGCTGAGGGATAAGGGCTTCTTTCCCTCTTCATGTACCCAGTTTCCCCATATATCCTAAACACATGTTACTCACTTTATTTATTCATTACAATTACCTTTTAAGTCCTTACAATGTAAGGGCCATTTGGATTTGTTTGTTTTTTTTCTTTGTTTGTTTGTTTTCATTTTTTTAAAATACACTTTCTCTTCATTGGAGGAAAGAGCAAGTACACAATACAAGCAACTAAAGTGATATATGGCGTGGTGGGGATGACCAAGGATAGTGCTCTGAGACTGAGGTGAAGAGCTATGAAGGAGTAGAGTGTGACAGTCACTGTCTCAAAATCTAATATATATATATTAAGAATGAAATGGAAATCCATGAGTTCAATGAACATGCCATGGGTCTGCTGCAATGATGCTTTGGAAACCTGTTATTTAGAGACAGCACAGAAGACTACCCCTCGATGCTCTCTCCCCATAGAGTGCCTTGCTGCCTGATCAATGATGAGCAAGGGTCTCTTGAGAATCCACCAGCATCTCTTCTTCTCCATCTTCATCATAATGCAGCTAGTGAACAATGGAGGGGCAAAGGAAGGAGAAAAGGCACCCACAAAATACTGGGGGTGGGTAGGTGGATTCTTGGTGGCTGTGCATGTTAGAATAAAATGGAACAGATTTGTACCATCAAATAAGTTAATTAGTTTTCAAGTATTCTTTATCTTTAGATATGAAAGATTTCTTTTGTATAAAAAATGATGTAGTGTTTGGAGAGCCATACAGCATCCTTCAGGGGACATACTGTAAGGCATAGTTGAAGGGACTTTGGGAATTGATTTTTATAAATTGGATTAATGGTTCAATCATTTTCCACTGGATTGGAGGCCATGGTTACAGAGCCCTTTCCCTGGTAGCATCACATTTCTTTTGTAAAGATGCATTATTTACCTACCATGAGAAACGACCAGCTCACTGAAGCTAAGTGCTTAAAATATCCCTTGGGGAACTCTGGTTAATGGAATGCCTTCAGAATGCCCAGCTAAGGCCATGGGTTCAAGGACTCCAAACTCAAGGGTGACAGTAGTTCCCTGGGGATAGTGTTCCTTAGAAGCCTCATCTCAGTAGCAGCAATGCTCCACTGGCCTTGAACCTGGGGTTACTAGCAGCTGAGTTCCAGGCACCACAGTGTGGCTGTGGCTGTGGTTACAAGGGTAGTGCTGTTATTGCTGTTGTCCTGTGTTCCTCTCAGCTCATGGTATCAACACTTGCCTCCTCATTTTTAGTCCTGGAATGGTTCATTGCTTGCTTCTGGCCCTAGTTCAGATTGATTGCTTCTGGGAAGGGGAATGATTTGGGAGAGAGTTATGTTGAGTATCTTTGAAAATTCATGTCTTCTCAGAATTATAAGCAAGAATACTCAGGACCAATTTTAGAAAGCTTTGGGTTATTTGCTACAAAATAAAAACAGAGCAAGAGGTTTAGAAGAGTGTCTAGCTCATTCTACTTTTCCCATGGCTTTAGAATTCTGGAACACAGTCCTTCATTTAGAGTTCCCATCACTGTGGAGCAGACAGCTGTGCAGAGGGCTTCTTTCCCTCAGCCCTCCTCCCTCCCCTCAGCTCATCAACAGACATACATGCGGTTCCATTTGGTTCTGTTCTTCTAACGCCACTTTGCCTTTATGCCCACAACCTTAGCAAGATAATTGTTTTCCTGTCTAGTTAGAAAGGCACATAGTGAATGAGGTTTGAATAGACTACATAAGTACACACATATGTACGCATGTATATATGTGCCTCTCTGTTCTTGGCCATGGCTGGTGAACATGTTAGATAGCATTGTTCTCAAAGCGACCAAGGATAATACTGGAAAAGGAGAGGAAGAAGAAGCAATGAAAAAGTATTATTTTTCATAATAAAACACGCAACAACAGCTTGATGGGAGAACCTGCTGAGGGAATTGTAATGTAATGAATATTTAAAATACTTTAATGGAATCTTTAAGCTCATTTAAGGAAAAGAATTAAAAACAAATTAGAGAAAAGCCTAGATTTATTCAAATATAGGTCAGAGTTTGAGTCCTGAGTAAGAGCACTGTCTTAATTTGTGTATGAGTCGCCTGCTAAGTGAAGAGATTTATTTGTGTAGATGAAATGAGGCTGGTCTCATTGACAGCTGTGGCAGCAGCTCCCATGTAGACCCGGCCTGCTGCTTTGCCGTCGATATGCTTTGCAGCAGCGCCACCTGTCGGTAACAAGCCGCAGGGGTGGACCATTGCAAATTGACTTAGATTTCAGAGTTTGGCCAGCATCCTTCCTAGCTGCAGAAAAGCAATGGGACAGTCATTTTGAACCTGACATGGCATGTTCCCCATGTTGAGGTGAAGAAGAGGTTGTCATTGCGCGTTTGCTTATTATTGGTCCTGGGAATAAACTCACGCACGCAAAAGGACAGTGAGAGGATCTTCAGGCTAAATGAAGTGATGGCTGTGGCATTCAAGCTTCATGCTCCTAACAATAATTACACGTTTGAAGCTCTGTCAATAGTCCCTTTCTTTTTCAGCCACGTTGGTGCTAGAGAAAGACCTCCTAAAGATAATTACCTCTGAGCATCACTGGGGAGCTGTTTTTCATAAGTAGGCCCTTCCTAACTCGGACATTTCAGAGGTCTGAAATGGTATGTGCCATTAGCAATCTGAAATATTGTCCTATCCACCACGTCTTAGGTACAATGACACAGGCTGGACGGATGACAATATCAACAATATCTGGAAGGCATTATGTCAGTGGGAATATAATGACTCACAGAATACTAATAAATAAATGATAATAAAGAATAAATGTGAATGCTTTCTTAATAATCCATTCTGAATGTAATTGGAGTCACTTGCATCTATTTATTTATTTATTTATGTGGTTTTTGAGAGAGAAAAAAACAGATATTAGTCAAGTTAGTGTCCTCATATTTCTTTGGAAACTATTTAATTATACTACTGCTGCGCTCAACCAATTCTCTTTTTCAATTTCAAAATATATTAGAAGAAATATGAATGAATAATTTTGGATTTTCACCTAGGATCAAAGGAGGGTGGGTGGTGAGGAGCAGAGAGACTGTTTCTAATTTCTTTTTTTATTTTATTTGATTTTATTATTATGAACAAAGAAGTCACACTTTCTATCCTTGTATAGCCTTATTTAAGGTCCCTTCCCCCTCCCACAACTCCCCATCCCCTCCCTGGGCAGGCAGCAGGCAGTCCCAATGTCCCACTGTCCCAATATTACGTACTCAAACCTCGAGGAAGAACAGGTTAACTGCCACTGTGGGGATTATCATGATCAGTTATTGGTCTATAACAAAAAAGCTCCATAGACAGTAGCACATCATCTGATTCATTGAAATACTTTTGTACCTAGGAATCCAAGTAAAGTAGACAGGTACAACGGAAGTCAAGTCATTCACTGAAATTATATTTTACCTAGGAATCCAGTCAAAGTAGACATACATGTGGGAAGTCAAGTAGTTTGTTTTTGTAGAGATAAAAAGCAATCAATAAAATGATATATAGCCACAACATCACAGGGTTGACCATTAAAACTAAGATATGAGAGAATATTTGGTATGAATACCTGGTTCTTATTTATACAGTGAATCTTCTCTACCTCTTGCTTAGAATACATTCCAAAATCAATATGCTTTATTATTCATATCATGAGGAAAATGTTATTAATCAAAAGATGAGTCCCCTTGAAACTGAACCTCCATACACCCGTGGCTCTGTCAGAATGTGTCCTGTGGCTAAAGTGTCTGTGTCAAAACAGTTAGTGACAGCAAAGGGCAGACATAAATGAGAGGTAAATCAACCGAACTCAGAAAAAAAAAAACCAAAAACAATTCACAACAAACTTGCATATTTTATGGCATATTCTAAAATTTAAAACAAGGCTAAAAATTGAATCATTATTTGAATAATGTATGGAGCAGGCTGTGAACTCAGGAGGGAGATTTTATGCATATACAGAAAATATGCATATTGAAATTAACAACTGAAGGAGAATTAAGATTATAGACAACAGCACAAAATGTGAAAGGTCAACTGACAAGAGAGTGGTACACCACACACTGTGCAATGATAAGGAGTGGACACTGACAATCTACACAAGCAGAGACTTCTTGGGTTTTAAGGACCGATGTCGTAGAAATGGTGATGTCACCGTCCTTTTTGCATTTAAGTTTATTCTTTGGTTATTTTACTTTGATGTCTTATGCATTTTCAGAAGTAAGTGGCTTTATGGAGTTTAATTCAACTCAAATCAAAGATGTGCTTTTGTTTCTTGTTTCACGATAGATGATCTAACTCTTTGAAGAGGTTAGAGTTGAAAGCAGCCTTGTATTTTTGTCAAAGTTTATGATGTATGATTTGAAATGTACATAGAGGACCATCAGGTATTGTTTTGAAAGGAGAGGTCACACTTGAGCTCTCCTCATAGAAAGTGGTGTGATGTGTCTCTCTGTAAACTATGCCGACACTACATTTTTCCTTTCCTCCCTGTCTCATCCACCTAGCAGATGCTTAATGTGTAATTCCCCTAAGTGGAAACCTTGACCTAAAGGTCAGGAAGCAGCATGGAGAAAGGCCTTGTTACCTAGCTGCAATAGGTTTGTGCCTAGTCTGCTTATAAGGTGTTAGGCCTTGCTTGGCTGGTTCCCTGGGAGGTCTGCTCATTTCTGAAGAGAACTGGAGGAGGAATGAGTCCAGGTAGGGGTCGGGGAGGAGCGAAAGGAGGAGATACTAGGGTTGGGATGTAATGTAGGAGTGATGATAATAAAAATGAATAAATCCCCTGAAAAATTAATAACAAAAAAATTTCAAAATAAGGTTGAGGGTGTAGCTCGGTGGAAGTTTTGCCTAACATGGAAAATAAGCTGAGTTGAATTCCTAGAACTGAAAAGAACCCAAAACAAACAACAACAAAAATCTATCTCATAACAGTAAAATTGGTATATTTAGGTTAATAAAATGTCAGAGAAGATGCATACATAATACATACTAGAATAAAATCTGACACTGAAAAAATGTATATGTGAATTTGAGCTTTGAAAAATAAAAGTTTTGAAAGCAGAAAAATAATTATAATTATTTAAAACAAATGCTCATGGACCTAGAGCTATATATCTCAGAAGTTAGTCAGTCGTCTATATTCTATTGCAGAGGACCTGCGACTGGTATTCAGTAACCGTATCTGGTGGATCACAACTGCCTGTAACTCCAATCCCAGGAGTTCCTCTGGTCACTAAGGGCACCTGCACTGACAAGCACATATGCCCCACCCCACACAAAATTAAAAATAATAAACTTGAAAATGTGAAACATAGAATAGTACATGCTTGTAATTAGAATATATTAAGTCCTGGTGGGTGAAAGGCAATAGCTCAAATAAAATTGCAAACATGTTACAACAGACAATATGTGAGCAATTCTTGAATGTTGAGATAATTTAGATTTTATCTTAGAACAATGATATAAGGACACAAAGATCTTTAATAATATATATTTAAAATGTTGGCTCTGCGGCGTCCCAGCGCATTCTGGAGCAGGGGCAGCTGAACTCTGCACCTGGCCACACCCGCAGCCCCTGCTGCTCAGGGAATCTACTAAGAGCCCTACTGCGACCCTGAACTGAGTGAACTGAGCAAACCAACTGCAGGGGTCTATGAGGGGCGGATTCGAACCCTGACCAGAGGTGAGGAGGGCTCGGCGGGCCTCAGCGCCTGTATCCTGGCCTG
>PVIH01017234.1:16139-42672 GCA_004025045.1 Sigmodon hispidus | reverse complement strand
ATTTCATAGAATGGAACATTCTCCCAGATTCCACATCTACCCTTTCCACTATTTTCTGTTCAAATTTCCTAGAGTTTCCATCCATTATCCTAAAATTTTCATCCATTGTTTTAAATTTTGCATCCAATTTTCTAAAATTCTCATCAATGTGAGCTCTAAATTCCTCTGTGATCAAAGTAGACCTCTCTTCCATGGAAACGATGAGTTTCTGGAATGTCTTAATACGTTCATCCATGCCAGACATCTTAGCTTCATACTCTCTATGCTGAACTCCCTTAAAATAAGTAGGTAAGAAATATATTATCACACAGAAAAGCAAAAGAACTCCTGGGTGGAGATAACCTCCAAATGCGTAATTCTGGAAATAATCCTCTATCACCATTGTGAAAAAGTGAGTAAAATTGTGAAGATTTATCTGATCGGACATTTTAGAAGAAAGAAAAAAAAATTTGCCTTACTCAGATGTAGTGAGGACTTACGGTCAGCAGATGTTGTAGTGCAGCAGCAATGGTGCTTGAAACAGGGTGGTGATTCAGCCCAGAGGGTCTCTACCAAATGCTCAACAAATCCTACCAGGTGTGCACCCTCAGAACTGGGTCTCAGGAGCTCTTCTGCATGCAGATTCCCTCCTGGCTGATCTTCGTGCAAGGTGCGCGGGATCCGGCGGTGGTCAGACTAGCTCCGTCCGCGCGCGAACCCGTCAGGTCTGTTGAATTAGCCCCGCATTCAGGCGCCAATTATCATGGTAAAAACCCGCCACCAAGAGGTATGTATTAAATAAGGTTTATTTTGTTAGAATTCCTTACAAGAGGAAGTTTTAGCAACGCGCCAAGCCGCCGCCGTACCAACCTGTACAGACCCGCCACGTCGCCATGCCCAGGGACCAGAAGACCCGCCTCCCTCTCTGGGCTCCACTTCCGTCTCGTCTCTGCTCCTCTTCCGTGTCGTCTCCGCAGACCATGCCCCCTCACACCTGTACAATCCATGATTTCCCGCTACATTTCTCCCTACCCTGTCCTGGCTCTAAGTCCTCTCCTATACCGCTTCTTGCTCTCCTTCAAGTTAGTGCCCTTTCATAACACTACTTCATCAATAAATTTATGCAATGACCATGTGGGTGGGACATGTGAGTAAATAAGAGTTCAAGGCAAGAATGTTAGTACAGAATCTGCTGCCACTGCACAAGATTGGAATGTCACATTAGATGCTTAGTATAAATGGCATAACCTGAATAGCTGAAACATTTCAGAAGGCTGGGTACTTGCATTTCTTAACTGAATTAATAGATTAATAATATAATAGATAATAGATTGCTAATACTTTTTAGTAGTCTACAAATTTCATATGCTGGTAATTTTTAGTCTTGAAAATTAATCTTTCTGGTACACATCTCTTAACCTATCTTTCTTTCTCTGACTCCCTTTCTAAACACACACACACACACACACACACACACACACACACACACACACACACACAAATTGATACTTGCAGAAATAAAAGTCAAATTTTTTCATACTGGTTCCCCATTGAATCTGGAAGAAAATCACTTAAGATAAGACAAAACTTCAGACTTTTCTTCTTTAGTAATTGTGAATTACTCATGTGACTTCAAAGCTTTGGGTGCAGCTTCACAACTCTATGAAATTTCATTCCCCACATAGTTGTCAATGTGCTTAGAAGAATGTGGTGGTATTGTTCATCTCAGATTATACATAAAAATACTTGATCATGTGCATGGTATTTGAGAAAGCAGACCCTCTATTAGCAACAGATTATAACATTTTAAGAGTCAACTAGGACATACGATAAAAGATAAAATTGTGCATGGGAAACTACAGCCACTGCCAGGGAGTCTTCACATACCTTTAAAGAAACTTTATAATCTTGCTAAGAAAAATATTCAGCTGTCTGGAAATTCTTAAACTTCAGTTGGCAGTTTAAGGATACTTTTCAGATGGTAGGAGAAAATATTATATAAAGAAAAGACCACGTTTGTTCATTTTTTATGGAGAGTGATGTTGATTTTTTAACTATATTTAACAATCTAATGAACAATCACAGTTACTTGTAAACTACAGCAAATAGCCATCAAACAAAAATATACACATGTGTATCTGTGATTGGATAATGGACATAGTATCTAGGCGTACATGTACACATGATTACATTTCATAGATTGGACAATTTGAAGCAATTGAATGTTTTACTTTTGTGAATATTCAGGGAACAACACATTGTTTCATAAAATCTGGTTTTCATAAAATTTAGTGTTTTCTAACTTCATATTATTCATATCACATTTAAAGAAACTTTTGGAACAATTTAAAACCTAAATAATTAGTTTTCAAGCCTATTTAAATACCTACTAGTACTGATCAATGTGGATATACATATTTTTCTGCAATTTTCACTTATGTTTTGGCACATAGTGTCAAATTTGTACGACTATCATTGTACTTACTTATGGACATTCTTAGAAGATTCAACACAGCCCTCTTAAATTACAATGTAATAAAAATATTTACAGATGGCTCACAATATTATTTAAGATGATTTTTAAATTGAATATACATAGTGCACACATGGTCATCTGTTGTAAAAGGTTCTGGCCCAAACTGTCTGGGCCTGGACCAAAGGTTTAGTCTCACTCACGGCCCTGCTTTGTCTCAAATAATCACATAGAGGCTTATATTATTACTTTACATTTATTATATTACACTGATTGACCTAGGGTTCAGGCATATAACTTGCTAACACTTGCTCTCAATCTAACCCATCTTTTTCAGCCGTGCAGCTTGGTACCTTTCTCAGAGCAGCACTTCCTCTGCGTCTCCTGGCAGCTCCAGTGACTCTGGTATCTGTGTCTGGCTTCTGCTCTGAGATGTTCCTGAGTTTTCTTAGCCTTGTAGACCCACCCACAATTCCTGTTTGCCTTTGGCCAATCAACTTTTCTTAAATCCATAGGCGGGACAAATATTTACATTACCAACATAATCCCACTACAGTCATTCACACATGAAAATCCAGAAGTAAAAGATAAAATATGAAAGATAGAATGTCAGTACTATAAACTAAGAAAATAAAATCTGCATGAACATTCCTTCTCTGCTAAAATGTATTCAAATATTTTTGTAAATTTTGTCTTAGACATTAGCTGAGTAGTTAAGGGATGTTTAAATCTCTGATCATTTAAAAGAAGTTTGTTAGTCATCCCTAATAACACTGTGGTCTTTCCAAAATCACTTTTGTGAAGAATAATTTTTGTTAGAAAAGTTTCAGAAAAATTAACTGTAACAGAGTCCATATGAGCAAGGAGCAATGTGTGGATTGGCAGCACTCTGGAACAGAAGCAATTCAGATGGCTCCAGCAGCAGTTTGAGCAGCAGATTTTATAGGGACAGGAAGCACATAGAGGAATCATCTCATTGTAAATGTTATAGCTTGACAACCTACTTTATTTGAATATATGTGATAAGACATTTGCTGTATTTGAGCACTGTCTAATCGATTGGCTGCCAATAACTGGCTGAAGCATATAGTTGTTTGTGAGCAACCAAATCCCAGAAGCTTTTTATGAGAAATATCTACTAAATTGGGTTTCATTTTCTTTGCACTTAAAGGTAAGTTGCTATACTTCCAAAGTGTGTTTCATTAGAAACTCAAAGTACAAAAAGTGTCGCCAACCAACAGCCTGTGTAAGTTATTACACTAGACCTGGTATCCCTTCAAATGTGGGTGAGTTTTCTTCCAAAATTACTAAAGCATTATCATCAAAAAATCTATACTAGAAATTGCGTAGATGGAATTGTTTTATAATTATACAGTTGGCACTTTTTTCATCCCATCAGTCACATATGCACACACATACACACTCACAAACACACATACCTACACACACACTCACACACAAACACATTACTATTTGCATGCACAATTACTTTCCACTAAGTTGGAAGGCAGCTATGCTCACCACTATACCACCAACGCAGATTACTTTCCACTAAGTTGGACTGTAAAAATAAAAAAATCAATGAAGACAACAGAAGGATTCTATAAGTTATTTAAGCTAACCAACATCAGCTTCTCAATCCTGACCATGCTAAAGGTGACTCAGAATGCGCCTTAAATCCCTTAAATGGTATTGTGGGCATTTAACTCCTTCATTGAAAATCTTGACGCTAAACAAACTAATAATTAATTAATATGTCCAATGTGAAGAGTCATGAAATTTAGACCCAATTGCATTTGCTATGTAAATAAATACTAGAACTAAGAATTATTTTCTCCAAATTTTGTTTGCCCTAAAGGCTGACCCTTTCAATTACTGAGTAGAAATAGTTACAAGAAGCTTACCTTAGATCCCAAAGTTGACTGTTTAACCCATGACTTTCTTTCTATACCTATACAAAAGGAAATTCCATTTTGAGCCTGACAGTATTGACAGATGAAGAGGCCATCCAAATAAGGATTCTAAGCTGTATGCCATGGGGAAAGGACAGTGGCCATAGTACTAACTCTGGGTATCCCCCTGTTGGAGCTGTATGTTTAGAGATGTTAGTACTAGTCAAGACTACTGACTTATGAGGGCATTTAGGTCATATGTTCAAAGCAGAATTGTTAGTGTTCTGTGTTTAGAAAATGTGCCAAGAAAAAAGGCAAAGAACAATTCAATTTTCATGGAATTCCAACAATCCATAAACAAAATTATTAACTGTTCCTCATGCCTTGGAAGTCCTTGACATCCAAATATAATAATAGAAGAGGTCATGAATTTGAAAAAGTCGAAGGCAAGTGTATGAAAGGGTTTCAATGGAAGAAAAGGAAGTGGAATATATTATAATTTAAAAATGAAAATGAAGCATTTAGAAAAACTGAAGTAGTAGCAGACAAGGAAATATTTTCTGAAGTTGGTCATACTTCAATTTAGTTATTGATTCTGCCTCCAAGTGGTCATTTGATATTGCTCTAACCTCTCTGAGTCTTGTGAGGTTGTCTGTAAGTTTGAATGGTAAGACCAAACTAACAAAAAGTCATTAATATTCTCTTAGTTCTTGTGGTTTGAATTATATTTTTTCTGGAAGTCCACGGGTGGAAGGCTTGATAACTAGTTGATAATTAGGTTGGAAGAACCTTCAAGGGGTGGTGCTTAGTGAGAGGATCAAGTAGGTGTCCTGAGATAAATGGCTTTGTTCTCCCCTGAGATATGCTGTCTCGTCACCTATCAAATAAAACCCCTTAAACAAGGAGCACAAATCAAATGTCCCCTCTTTATATCTTGATTGTCTTAAAGTTTTCACTACCTTGGGGAAAGATGACTGACCACATGGAGAAAATAGCCTGGCAGGTAACAATGGCTTAATGAGTGTTAACAATGTGCTTGGATTTTAACCATACTACCTGAGCATCCATTGTGAGATGGACATTCTCCTGCACGAAATACACATTAGTGAACCCAAAAGACAATGAACCATGAACTTTCCAGAAGAAGGAGATTGCAAACTTAGTATAACAAATGAACTCTAGATTACTGGGAATTTTTAGAAGGTGGCAAGCAAGCACAAACAAAGCAAAAGAAGACATCTAGTAGGAGTGGGTGGACAATCTGGTTTAAGTTGTAAGTAGAATTGTCAGGATGAGCTGAGAAAGCAAGATCTCTAAATCCTAAGGGTGTAAGTGTTATAAAAATTATTTTTCTCTTATAAACAGCATTTATTAAGACAGGATTACCCTCCTTTTCAAGGTGAGCATGGTCCAGGTCTTTTTCAGCATCTCAGATCAGAACAGGAAGCCATTGGCAGACGAGTTAGAAAAGCTATGTGAAAATATCTGCCTCACAGACTACTGCCTGGAGGTATCTGGCCAGTAATTCTGGGCTCCTAAGTCTATCTTAGCAGGTGGCTGTCCAGTTTTCAAAGCCATGTTTGAACATGATGTAGAGGAGAACAAAAGAACTGGGTTGAGATTCATGACCTGGAGCCAAAAGGCTTTAAGGCAATGATGGGCACATTTACACCAGGAACATACCAAACCTCAACAACATGGCAGATGCTGTGTTGGCAGCTTCTGACTAGTATAGCCTGTAGTTTTTGAAGGTCATGTGTGAGGATGCCCTCTGCAGGGACATTTCTGTGAAAAATGCTGCCCATACTCTCTTCCTGGCTGTCCTCCACAGTGTAGGCCAGCTGAAAACCCAAATATTGGTTTTCATTACAGCTCATGCTTCTAAGGTTTTTGAGTCCTCAAGCTGAAAGGCTATGATGGGTTAATATCCCCACTTGGTGGCTGAAGCATATGGCTTCATGGCTTCTGCACAGAGACCTCCTGGACTCCCCTATCAAACACCTGAAGCAATCTTAGAACCTGATCGGCTGAGACCTAGAGGTGTCTCTCAAAAGCAGCAGCCAGTCTTATTACCAATGATACCAGGGTACTATGGGACCTGTGGAGTATTTACAGTGAATCTGGGGAAAGACAGCATGGTGTGTCAGGCTTTAATACAGCTGTAAATGAGTTGAAAGGTAGGTTGGAAGAGGGGGGGTGCTGGGCTGTGATATGTTCTACCCAACTTCTACCTTGTTGCTGTAGTGGCTTAGTTTTTGTCCAGTGAGTTGGAATTTGGGATTCAGTTTAGTTTAGCACATCCCCAAAGAGTTTCATTGAGTCAATCTGTTTGAATTGGACTGAGCAGAACATATGATCAAAGACTCAAAGCAAAGATGAAAATAAAAGTTAATGTTATCTTAGAAGAGAAGGGGAAAAGAACAAAGACATTTTTTATCAGTTTGTTGGGAGTGGGAAATGAATCCATTGGCAAAAGCAATTGCTGCTCTTGCAGAGAACTCTTGTTCAGTTCCTAGCACACACGGGGAACTTTTCAAGCATCTCTAACTTGAGACTCAGAGCATATGAGGTCCTCCTCTTGTATTCACGGCCACATCCATCTCTGTAGACAATACCTTACCCAAATAAAATATAAAGTAAATAAATGTTTTGAAATCAGAATAAAAAGAAAAAACTTCTAAAAATTATTTTGCCAGTGCTAGTCAGTCAGATTTGTTTTTCAAAACAAGAAAGTTCATCATCTGTCATTATCCCTCCTCCAAATCTGCTCACTTCACAGCTGAAAATCCAATTGTTTTCAGTGGGTTGTATGATCACATCTAGCATTACACATGCCACTGCTGTCAAGGAAAACCTCTCTCTGACTTTCTCATAACTTCTCTCATATAAATACTGCTCATAAACTGCCTCTCAGCCAGGCTGTGGAAGCTCTGAAATACTCACCTGGCAAACAACCACTGGCTTCCTAGAACAAAAGCCCTTCAGAGTTCCAAAGTAAAGCACTCAGTAGCACATGGGGGATTTTCCAAGTACTTTCCTGCAAGGAAATTACTTTCTGAAAGTTGAATTTGAAATGTTTGGGGAATTATAGATTCCTTAGCTCTTTGGACTTAAAAATTGATTC
The DNA here is from genome assembly GCA_004025045.1 of Sigmodon hispidus. NCBI lineage: Eukaryota > Metazoa > Chordata > Mammalia > Rodentia > Cricetidae > Sigmodon > Sigmodon hispidus. The sequence goes on along the minus strand of PVIH01017234.1, from coordinate 35,204 downwards.
AAAACACTGCCTAGCATCACACAACCAACTTGAGAAAGACCTACATTAAACGTCTGTATCTTTTTTGGGGGGAGAGGGGGCCAGGGATCCTTAAGATAATAGGATTTGACTTAGTAGGTTGGATTCTGAAAGGAAGTAAATCATAAAAATTCCAATGGAAAAATTTTTTGAGGGTAGGTATCAGTTTCATTTGAACACAGAGAAACCTGGAAAGCTACACAATTACCTTTTTAGAAGAAAAGAAAAAAATGCATCCATCCATGGCATTTTTCTTTTGTTTAATCTCTCAGCCCTATTATGCCTGCAACAGAAAGCATTCATGATTCTGGCCAGTAAACTTAAACAACTTTCCACTAAAAACATTAACATCTTTCATCAAAGCAAATGTTTTAGAAACCCGATGTCTACTTTACTTCAAAAACAACCCTGTTGCAATTGCTTCACTTTTCAGTTGTTTGTATTTAAATACCTATTTATAGTTTTTGTCTTATTCTTATTTGCAATGTAAATACAGGTTATCTGTATAAAATTATATGAGTGAAAAACATGTGACTATCCCAACATACTCTGAATTTCCATTAGGGATACTTTTTCAAAACAGAACATTTTATCCAGCAATGCTAATTGAAGGTTGCTTTCACTTGCATAAGTTGTCAAAGTCTATATCAACACAAGGCACCTTTACCAAAGATGCCTGTCCTGCAAAAGTGTTAATTTTTGTCTACCACATACCATAGCATTTTTATTATTCCCTGACCTTTGTTCTGATTTCACCTTCTTTTTCTCCTTAACCTATTTACTACACATAACCTTGCATACTCCACACTTGCATGTTTACACACACACACACACACACACGTACAAGTACACATGTACACATGTGCATGCATACACATAGACACAAGAACAATTACATTTACACATACACACATCTGCATGTGCATTCTCACACAAACATTCAAAAGATACTCATGCACATGCATGTTTATAGTCACACATACATGCATGAACATTCAGGCACACACATGTGTATACATACACACAAACACTTATACCTTGCTAGCATGACGGATAACATTAGAGAACACAGTGATATATAAAATAAGACTTAACAGAATGACATGTTTTAATTCTCAGCACATGTACTAACAAAAATATTTGACTAAACCTTAATGGAACAAAAAATAGCAATTGTGTTGGACATTTTGATAATAGAGCTCAGTGTTCCAAAAAGTTCCAAACCTTTCCAACTCTTTCTTTGTAAACTTTTGACATTGTCTTGTATCTTTTGAGATCAATAAAAATCAACTTATGAATCATTGTTTATAAACTTTCCATAGATAAAATAAGGTTGTTAATAACAGTAAATTATTAGAAATAAGCCTTCAATCTAAATTCTACCCGCTCTCCTCTGGTTAGAACTGGACTCTGGGTCTTTATCAAAAAGATTATATTTCCTTTTGAATATGTACAGTTCTGAGGTAATCTCTAGTTTTTCATGTTGAAAGTAACTTTTCGTGCACAATGGGTCAGTTAGATTATAAGATAAATGGCTGGAGAGCTCAGCATAGAGCAGCAGTTCCCATGCCACAGTCTCTTCATTTGCATGAATGTAAGTTCCAGACTTTCAAGTCCGTACAGTGGCCCAACCACTAGGGGAGATAGCAGCAGTGAAAGAACATAGTGTCTTGGCCCATGTAGTCAGGGATGCTATTAACTAAAATTCAAACAAGTCAGGAAGAGTTAAATATGCCTTGTAATCCTTTAAATTAGGAGACAGTCAGGAGAATTACTGTGAATTAGAGGGCAGCTTGAGCTATAGAGGGAGAAAACGTTTAAAAAATTAAGGTTTAAAGATAAAATGGATAAACTATTTTCCCCTAAAATAATGATCTTTAGAGGATTTTATTAGAAAACCCACAGTTAAGAAACCAACGTATCTATTTCTTTTATTTTTATTTATAAAATAAAGTCTTTTTTTTATCCATTCATCCCCTTGCTCCAACCCCTCTCCCCCTCCTGATTGGCCTTCAGCCTCCCACCTCCTCATCACCCCATGCCCTCCCCCAAAAGGGCAAGAGGTCTCATATTTATTTTTATCACAAATCCCTAGACTATAAATACATTCTCATTCTCATGAAGTTATTATATGAGGTAAAACCGTAATATTTTTCATGAGTATGTTCTCATTTGAGGCTGTTCAAGCCCTAATATGGCTCATTTTCCACAGTACTGATTCTATTAATTAGAACTGTATCTTTTCCAGCTCACAATATTCTAATCTGTGTCTTGAAAAACTCTGTTTGCTTCCTTCAAGTCAGGTAGAAAATTGAAATGTCTAAATAATAAAGTCAGCTTACTTTATAATTCTTTGCTGACACAATCCAATCTAAGACAGGCATTCACAATGATGATTTAATAATCTTCAGAAGACAAATGAAGTCCTGGTGTAAAAGAACAAAGAGGAAGACACAATACTCAGACAATATCAGACATGGAATTGAAAAGAAAGCATCACCTTGCTTCCAAAAACTCCTGTACTTGTCACCTGACTTTACTGTTTATTGAAAAGTAGCTTATAGACAGGAAAGATGCAGATATAGTATGAATCCCTATAAGATTATCCATATTGTTCTGGGGTAGAGACCATGATGGAGAATAAGGTTGGCTTCTCTGCAGCCTTCCTTGTCTCCATCTGACATCACAGTATTCACAGAAGGAACCACACACAAAGGTTCATGAGCATAAAGCAATGTGTCCTGTTTTTGAGTTTATATGAATAGTATGCTTGCTGGGGAGGAGATAAAGTGATGGAAGAAGAGAGACTGACTGGGAGGGGCAGGAGGGGGAAGGGAGTCTGAACAAGGGGATACATGGATAAAAAATATGACTTTATTCATAATAAAAAAGAAAAACCCAAGATAAACTAAAATTAACATTTGGACAAATTTTAACTCATAAATTGGAGAGTATCTTGAACAGATAAACCTTCCTAGCTCCCACACTAGGCAAATGGTATTTACAGATTGAATATGACTGTAACACTGGAAGATGATATCTTGACTGGTTTCAGCTCAGCATTTATCTTTTCTCAGCTTGATCTGATCAATTGGTACCCTATGGTTGAATGAAGCTTAATAGGTTGAGACCTAGTTGTCTATAACAAAACCATAACATATTCTGAAGTTAAATTACAGTTAGCTCCATACACAAGCTAAATTTCATTTAGTTGATCAGGGACTTTATATATTGTAATGGTGTGCAGTTCACTTCTTTTTGTGTCTGTAAGAGTTATACACATTTATTAAAGAATCATGTGGCATCATGTGAGCTGTCTTAATCATGGATTAATTTATTTAGTGCATGACAGAGGATTGAGATTTTTTTCTTTGATATTTTGTCTGTTACTAAAAGCTGCATGTGGTAAGATGGGGTAATGTGAAATCCATGGCATTTACTTACCTTCTTCCAGCCTCTGGTCTATAGCAATGTCATGCTCTATTCCTGATGTTTCTTTCTGCATGTTGGACAATGTGACTTATAAGGAAGCTTTAGTTTGTTGGGTGAATTGTTTGCTTTTACTGTTAGTAGTAGAAGTATATTTAGCTTGTTCTGTCCCTATGACCTCTTCCCTCAGGATTTTTGCTCTAATTTGCCATGGTTTTGTTGGACCTGAAGAATGAAGCTTAGGTTGCTGGTTTTAATATCTTGTAGTAACACATACTTTACATGCTGTCATTTTTTTAAGTATTTCAGCCATTGTATCCAACAATTCCGATGGTATTTTTGTTTTTTGTTTTGTTTCTTATCTGCTGCTGTCACTTTCTCTTTGACTTAACCTTTGATTTAGAAGAGTACAGTTTGATTCCTAAGAAACTTGAGGAATATCTCTGCATTTTTTTCTCTAACTTCTGAATTCCTTCTTCTGTGGCTGGGGAATTTCCACTGATCCTTTTTACATGATTGTGTTATTTTAGCATTTGCTTTACAAAATAGTGTATAGTCTTCTTTGCCTGAAAGCAGAGGTGAGGTACTACTTTATCCATATCTCACTGCACTGAGAACATTGTGCAGCAAGCAGCTTTTAAGACATTGTCCCATGCTAAAACCAAAGGCAGGTTCCTCTTCTCCCTTGCACTCCACTCCATTCCTCATACCCTATTTTCCCCATCACTTCTCTTCCCTTCCCCTCCTGCTTCTCTCTCTGTCTCTCTTGCATTCTCTAATACATATTTTCCATTGCTTTCTTTGAGTATAGTCATATTTTAGTAATTTTTTCTCTATTCTAAGTCTTCTTGCTATATCCTTTCCTTTGTACAGAAATTTGTTATTTTTATTTTGGTCATATCAGCTAAAATACCATGATTTCAGTGAGCAATAATCATAATAGTTTTTTAAATTAATAATATTAATGTGTGCTGAAACCATATAGGGAAAAGCTGATGAAGGACTTAAGCCTTACTAGACTTGCTATGGTTCTATCCTGTGTGTGTGCGTGTGTGTGTGTGTGTGTGTGTGTGTGTGTGTGTGTGTGTGTGTGTTTGCCTGTTATGATGGAAAGTTACTGAATTATTTTGAGGGGAAACAAGCTTAATCATATTGTCAAAGTGTTAGTATGTTAAATAATGAATTAATTAAGAAAAGCAAATTTTCTGCTGTGTGATGTTCCTTAAGAAGAAGACAAAGTCACTTGGTATCTCTGCCAAAATGCCCATTCTGCACCTCACTGAAAAAAAATGTATGAGATTATTCTGAGGTGGGTAATTATTGAAGCAGTACAGAGGCTCTTTGGAAGGTCCATGGAGCAGAGATATGGAGTCATCTATGAAGATGGTAAGTGCAGAAGAATGGAATAGCTATTTTCTGAGAAAAAGAAAATTTATCAATAGTATCTTATTTATTAATATTTAAAGAATTCATTGCATCTGCTGAAAGCAAGTCTATCAGTGACATTTGTTTCCATCTCCTAAAGTTAAGAGCTATTAACTCTGGGATTAATAATCATCCAAATTAGTTTTCTACACTTAGAACATTAAATACCTTTCACAAGACTCACTAAGCAGGCCATACAAGATTCTAGAATCTTAATTATAACTTTTTCTGACACTCATTCATTCTTTCAAAGTGATGTTCATGAACCACGAAGGAAATAAAGCACTAGGCTACTAACCCATCAACTTCTTCTAATCTTAAAAGTGATACATGAGGGCATATTACTTGTTTGTTTTTCAGTGTTTTCAAATTAATGTGACAAGATTCTCCTGATTATTTATTGAAGTGTCTATGACAATTCTCTAATGAAAACAGAGCCAGTAGGCTATGCGATCCACAGCAACACTGCCATAAACATCTTGTTATTTTCCTCATGAAAATGTGTCATGTGGCCCATCAGTATTAAAGGATGAACTCTACTACCCTCCTACACAACAGAATTTATGCGAGAAATTCTTTCATTTGGTACTTCTTGGTTTATTGAAATATACTATGCCTAAACAGTTTGTCAATTTTCTCTGGAAGTAATTCATTTGACAATCTCATTGTGACAACTTAAATCAACTTAGTTGTAATCCAAATAATTTTATTTCAGACTCAAAAAAACAAAAAAGAAAGTAAAAAGAAAATGTGTCAGCTATTAAAGCCTCTAGACACACAGACAGTACAGAATGATTCCTAAGTCAGGGGAAAGGCGAAACCACATTCCTTCCATGCCACAGAGGAAAGGCCATTAAATGTGCATTTTCTTATCCCACTTTCATAAGAACTTTTGTTTGCTAGAAATTTATGTTAATTGCTGGGGAAAAGGGCTATCAATGAGCACAAGGGAAACAATTCATGGTTTAATTTAAATACCAAATTCAGCAGTAGCAACTTTTCTCAGGAACATATACCACCAAGATACATTACTGTAAATGCTAGCAATCCTAAGTCCAGGTTTTCTGAGGGCTTACACAGAAGGAAAACAATAAAAAAAAAATGTTTATAATGAACCAGGGAAATTCAATGCTAATGAGAAAAAAGAAGAGATCATCCCAAAGTTAAAATGAAACTCTTGGCAAAAACAGAAAGAACTTATTGGCCATTTTAAGGAATGATTTCTGTATTCATCAAAATTTGCTTTGTAGACAACTCTTCTCTTTGATTTCCCGCATACACTAGCACCAGAAAGATCTCTCCACCACAGACAAATGTTCTTTGTTCCCCCATTCATTAGTCATCTCACTTTTTTAGATATCTAACTTCTATTTAAAAGTTCCTCTTATTCCTGATAATTTAGTGAGTATAAGAAGCCTAATATATCAGTTATGTGAATAATATCCACAATGAGATGAAAAGAAAACAGGACACTCCATGCTGTTTCTCTTTTTAGCAAGTGTGTATGGAAGTAGGTATCTTGTCTATACAAAGTGATACAATTATCTCTCTGTACCTCATGACACTTGAAATAAAATATAATGCTTTTGATTCCATACTAGCTGAGACCCAACTCAGAACTTTACGGATGTGCATATTGCCTCAAGAAATCACAGGAGCAAGGTCAGATGGAGCGAGTACTGATGCAGAGAAATCTTTGACCAGTTATTGTTGATGTATTTGCCCCAGACTGCTAAATCTTGTTCTTGCATTTGGATAGAAAAACCAAATCACTTCTTACCCAAAACTGTTTATAGCCTCTGTTGTTAGGAATCACTGGAGTCAGCTGGTAAGAAAAGCAGATTGCAGAATATCAGCTCAACATCACAATGCCAAATATAGACAAACTGGTTTGGAGATTATATTCTCAGTAACTGTTACTATTAGGTAACGAGTTCTCAGCTTTCTCAATGACCTGGCAACAAAGTCCTAAACAATATCTCTGTTTAAAAAGTACCAAGGGGACATGGCTGTGAGCATGGACACTAGTGTCTGGAGTAAACTGTCTGAATTTAGAGATCAAGGCAGTTTAGTCATGGAATGATGACCCACACAAATCACGGCTCCAGAGCCAGAAGTGATTAAAGAGGAATTTCATCCTATGACCTCTTGGATGACATTAAAGTCCTTGCAAATAAAAAAGTCTTTAGAAATACCCATTAAAGTGGTCTTTGTTTCCATCTCCCTTTCCTTACAGGTTTCTTTCTCATCTATGCTCCTTCCCAACACCAAAGGAAAAAATCTACCATTTCTAGTCTATATGGCTTTATTTCTCTCTCACTGCTATAGGATTTCTTCATTTCTTAGTTTTGATTAATTATTAATGAGTACCTTCTATTTGCCATTCTTTATAATTGATTGTCATTCTCAATTTCTCTTCTATGTTTTTCATTACATGTATTTAGTTAATGTGTGTGAATATGTGTGTGCTATGCATGAGGAAGCCAGAGGACAATTTGCAGGAGTCTGTGCTCTTCTTTGTATGGGTCCTGATGATCAAACATAGGTCATTGGGTTAAGAAGTAAGTAATTTTACACAGAAAACCAACTTGTTGGCCCATAGTTCTTTGATTCTGTCTATAAATATAATCTCTGTTTTACAACTTGCTATTTCACATCTACCCCTAACATAAGTGATTGATTTTCAATGCTGAAGCTTTGCACAATGAGGTGCAAGCAGAGGCATGTCCAACTGATTTTGTTCTCCCTCTTTTTTTTCTTTTCCGTCTTTTATAGTGTATAGGACTGTGCCTGAGTGAGTCTGCAAGGTGATGTGAATACTTGGTCTTGGTACCTGTATTTTCTACCTGGCAGTTAGTCTGTCTCATGACTATGCATAGACCACTCAAAAGGTCAGAAGAATATCCGAGGCCACCCTAAATCTCTGACCACATAGTCATGAGATTAGAAAATTCTTACATAAGTTCCTCTAATTAGAGCTGATATTTTATAATGCATTCTCATGAAAGGAGGCATGTAAGGCATAGTGCCTTACTGGAATAGTTCAGGACAATTGATGAATATTGCCATTTGTAACTTGAGCAAAGAAGAAATGCTGTGATCACTTATCCACTAGAGAACTTATCTGCTATATTTCAGTTATATCAAAGAAAACAAACTATGCATGAATTACAAGATAAGAGATGAATGATTGGATTAATGTCTGTTCTGATAGATGATTCAAAATAAATCACTGTGTAAGTGTGAGTATGGTATATTTTATGGGATTATGTGAATATACATGTGGGAACCCAGACATCAATATTGGGTCTTTTTTTGTTTTAGGTATTTCTCCATCTTACTTTTTTGAGACAAAGTACCTTCCTCAAGATGTAGCTTATCAATTGGGATAGACCACATTGCCAGAGTTCTTCAAAGATCTTCCTGTTTCTATATTTCCAGTATTGGTTTCGTAGACTTACATTTCTAGACTTATCATGGGTGCTGAGGATCTAAACTCAGGTCTTTTTCTTGCTGAATAAGCACTTTACTAACTGAGCCATCAGCCCAGCCCTGAAAATAATTTTACCTTCATAAACATAAAATATAGTAATTAAGCTTTTTCAATGCAGTTTTCCAAAACAATCCTTAAAATCTTATGGAAAACTATAAATAAAAGATACAGTTTATAAATAAAGCTTGCCTTTCAGAATTAATGTTTTCTACTGAGAATATTGTTTAACTTGCTTATGATCTTATCCAGATTTATCTAGTTCTCTCACAGACTCTTCCAACTTACATATCAAAACCAATAATTGATAATGGTGAAAGAACAAACTATGGGGCTATAAGTCTATATATTTGTCTTGCCTCTTTTGACTCCAAGTTTGAGAAAAATAAAGTATATACAATTGTCTGATCTGCCTGAAACATTCCCAAATGGGTATCTTTTTAAATTTAAAATTAAATATTAAAATTCAAATTACTAACTTTTAAAAACTAGTAATTCTAATTTTTAAATTTGAATTCTCACAGCCACTGGAGAAATTTCAAGAAAAGAAACCAGGCCCTCCAAGAAGAGGCAACTGTTCACTGACATGGTCAATGGAACCTCAAGGGGAGGGATCAAACTGTGTTTCTATGAGTGGACTGGCACTTCGGAGCCCATTTCCTCCAGAGGAACACCTAACCCAATCTTGACATTAAACGTAAGGAAATTAGACCTGCTTGGAGTGGATGCTGAGCTGATCCACCTAGGGACTTCTTTCCAATTTGGGAGAGGAGGTAGGGAGACAGGAAGGAGGGGGGGCTGAGGGCAGGCAAGGAGGAGATGGGAGGGAGAACGCAGGGATACATAGGGGAGGATCATACTTTATTTTATAAATAAATCAAAATAACTATATTTAAAAAATAAAAAATAGCAATTCTGAGAAAAATAATTGAATATCATTGATTCTAAATTTAAGAGAGTTAAAAGAAGATATCAGCAGGTGATTCTCAGATTAACTAAGAGATTATTTAAAATAAATACTAGGAAAGGGAGAATGTAGTTTTGCTCACTGAACTTGAAAGCCTAGTTTGTAAGCCAAAGGTACAAGCAAAGAAATTACAAACTCAGACCATAGGTCATGGCTTGATATTACAGAATGCCCTAACTCCAAGATATTCACCTGGTCACAACACTCACAGTGAATTAAGTATGAATTAGAACCAGTGTCCATAGTCACAGGCAAGTGTAGACAAGAAAAATTTCCTCAAATTGATGAAGACAGAAGACCTATTGATTTGAGCTGAAGAAGAGAATTCTGGCAGGAAGACAGATCAATATAACAGAATTTTGTGTCCAGAAATGTATCCAAGAACATATGGAAAAAGTATATATGGTAAGAGTTGCATTTCTGATCAAAGATAAAAGTATTTAATAAATTGAAACAAATAAATGATTGCCTAGAACTGACTACAAATTGTCCTACACTCTAAATTTTCCCTCAAGCATACCAATATTTTAAATGAAATATCATGAAATAGTAAAGGAAGAAGAAACCAGGTGAGATTTTAAAATAACATCCCATCTAATAGTTCTTTAGAGTTTGATAAATGTATTGAAATAAAATAAATATTCTCTCATTAGAAAAGAACATAGAAAAACAAGACAAACAAGCAGAGGGGGCATGTGAGTATTCTGGGACTCTACTTGGTTTTAGTTAAGCACATCACAGTTATTCTAATAATGCAGTAGACAGCCTGGCTATTTTTATTATTATTATAATTATTATTATTATTATTATTATTATTATTATTAAGAACAAAGAAGTCACACTTTCTATCCTTGTATATACTTATTCAAGGTCCCTACCCCCTCCCACTACATCAAGTCATTCTTTCCTCTCAACAAATCCCAATCCACTCCCTGGGCAGACATCAGGTAGTCCCAAGGTCCCATTGTCCAAATATTGCTTAGTTCAGTCTCCACTCCTGGCAGATCCAGTTTTCTCCCCCCTCGCTCAAGACTGAGTAAAGTGTTCCTCTAAGGAAAGTGCGATCCAAGCAGTCAGTCCAGGGTATTTCTGATCCCAAGCTGTTCAGTCGCTGTGGTTTGCAGCTTGGACATGCTTTACGTTTTTCTTGTTTGTTTGTTTGCTTGTTTGTTTAGACTACACTAATGAGTGAGTGCATCCCCTGCTTATCTTTCTAAGTTTGTGATACCTCACTCAGGAGGATATTCTCCAAAACCATTCATTTGCCTGTAAATTTTAGGGTATCATTTTTTCTTACTGCTGAGTAGTACTCCATTGTGTAGATGTACCACAGTTTGCTAATCCATTCTTCAGCTGAGGGACATCTAGGTTGTTTCCAGGTTCTTGCTATTACAAATAATGCTGCTATGAACATAGTTGAGCTAATACCTTTGGAGTGTGAATGTGACTCTTTAGGGTATACACCCAGAAGTGGTATTGCTGGGTCCTTGGGGAGATTGATTCTCAGTTTTCTGAGAAACTGCCAAACTGCCAAACTGCCAAAGTGGCTGAACAAGGTTACACTCCCACCAACATTGGAGGAGTGTTCCCCTTGCTCTGCATCCTCTCCAACATAGGCTGTCATCTGTGCCTTTTATCTTAGCCAATCTAACAGGTGTTAGGTGGTATCTCAAAGGTGTCTTGATTTGCATTTCTCTGATGGCTAAAGATGATGAGCACTTTTTCAGGTGCCTTTCAGCCAATTGTAATTCTTCTGCTGAGAATTCCCTTTTTAGATCTGAACCCCATCAGACTGGGTTATTCAAGGTTTTGGGCTCTAGATTCTTGAGCTCTTTATATATCTTAGAGATCAGTCCTCTATCACTTGTAGGGTTGGTAAAAATCTTTTCCCATTCTGTAGGCTGTCATTTTGTCCTATTGACAGTTTCCTTGGCTTTACAGAAGCTTCCTAGCTTCAGAAGATCCCACGTATTGATTGTTGGTCTTAGTGTCTGTGCCACTGGTGTTATATTTAGGAAGTGGTCACCTGTGCCAATTCATAGAAGTGTATTTCCCCCTTTCTTTTCTATCAAGTTCAAAGTGGCTGGGTTTATGTTGAGGTCTTTGATCCACTTGGATTTGAGTTTTGTGCAGGGTGACTGGCTTGGATCTATTGGCATTTTTCTACACACTTCCATTGAGCTAGGACAACATCTTTTGTTAAAAGTACTATCTTTTTTCCATTGAATATTTTGGGGTTCTTTGTCAAAGATCAAGTGTTCATAAATTTTTGGGTTAATGTCTGGATCCTCAGTTCTATTCCATTGATACACAAGTCTGTTTTTATGCCAGTACCAGGCTGTTTTTATTACTGTAGCTCTATAGTATGACTTGAAGTCAGGAATGGGGATAACTCCTGAGGTTCTTTTGTTGAGTAAAATTGTTTTGCCAATCCTGGCTTTCCTGTTATTCCAAATGAAATTGAGTATTGTTCTTTCAAGGTCCAAAAAATATTGTGTTGGGATTTTGATGGGCAGTGCATTGAGTCTGTAGATTGCCTTTGGTAGAATTGGCATTTTTACTATGTTGATCCTACCAATCCAGGAACATGGGAGAGATTTCCATTTTCTGATATCCTCTTCTAATTCTTTCTTTAGTGATTAAAAGTTTTTGTCCAATAGGTCTATTACTTCTTTGGTTATAGTTACTCCAAGGTATTTAATACTTTTTGCTGCTATTATGAAGGGTAATGTTTCCCTTATTTCTTTTTCAGGTCTTCTGTCCTTAGTGTGTAGAAGGGCTACTGATTTCTTTGAGTTAATCTTGTATCCTGCTACATTGCTGAAAGTGTTTATCAGCTGTAGCAGTTCCTTGGAATAATTTTGTGGATCACTTATGTATACAATCATATCATCTGGAAATAGAGATAGCTTCACTTCTTCTTTTCCCATTTGTATCCGCTTAATCTCTATTCATTCTCTTCTTGCTTTAGCTAAAACCTCGAGAACTATATTAAATAGACAAGGGGAGAGAGGACATCCTTGTGTAGTTCCTGATTTTAGTGGCATTCCTGTGAGTTTTTCTCCATTAAGTTTGATACCAGCTGTCAGCTTCTTGTAAATCGCTTTTATTATATTTAGATATTCTCCCTGTATTCCTGATCTCTGCAGGGCTTTAATCATAAAGTAGTGTTGGATTTGTCAAAGGCTTTTTCAGCATCTAAGGATATGATCATGTGGTTTCGTTCCTTTAGTTTGTTTATATGATGGATAAAGTTTACAGTTTTTTGTATGTTAAACAAGCCATTTCCGGGATGAAGACTACTTGGTTGTGGTGGATGATATCTTTTATACATTGTTCTATACGGTTTGCCAATATTTTGTTGAGAATTTTCGCACATAGGTAGGTGCCCTTATGTTAGGGGCATAAATATTCAGGATTGAAATCTCCTCTTGACCAATTTTCCCTGTGATGAATAAGTAATGACCATCTTGGTCCCTTTTAATTTCTTTTAGCTTAAAGTCTACTTTGTTAGATATAAGGATGGCAACCCCCTCTTGTTTCTTAGGACCATTTGACTAGAAAATCTTTTTCCAACACTTTACTCTAAGCCTGTATCTGTCTTTGCGGTTGAGGTATGTTTCTTGTTGGCAGCAGAAGGATGGCTTCTGTTGTTGTATCCATCTTGTTCGTGTGTGACTTTTTATAGGAGAGTTGAGTCCACTGATTTTAAGGGATATTAGTGACTACTGATTGATATTTCCTGCCATTTTTGGTGGTAACTTGTTTGTATTTCCTTTCTCTTGTGTATTCTTCTGTGGAATTATTGATTGTTTGTGGTTTCATGGGTACATCTGGGGTCCTTAGGTTGGAATTTTCCCTCTAATACTCTCTTTAGTGCTGGATTGGTAGATAGATATTCTTTCAGTCTGACTTTGTCATGAAATATCTTGTTTACTCCATCTATGGTGATTCATAATTTTGCAGGGTATAGTATTCTAGTTTGGCAGCCATGCTCTTTTAGTGTCTGTATAACTTCTGAGCAAGCCCTTCTAGCTTTCATCGTTTCCATTGAATAGTCAGGTGTTATTCTGATGGGTCTGACTTTATATGTAAGTTGGCCCTTTTTTTTTGCAGTTCTTAAATTTTTCTTTGTTCTGTATGTTTTGTGTCTTGATTATTATGTGGCGTCCTGACTTTTTGTGGGGGTCCTATCTATTTGGTGTTCTGTAAGCTTCTTGTATCTTTATAGGCATTTCCTTCTTCAGGTTAGGGAAGTTTTCTTCTATGATTTTATTGAAAACATTATCTGTGCCTTTGAGCTGGTATTCTTCTCCTTCTTCTATTCCTATTATTCTCAAATTAGGTCTTTTCATGGTGTCCTAGATTTCCTGAACATTTTGAGTTATGGCTTTTTTAGTTTTAGTATTTTCTTTGATTTGACTGATATATCTATTTGAGCTACTGAGTCTTCTACTTCAGAGATTCTATCTTCCATCTCTTGAACTCTGTTTGTTGTGCTTGTATCTGTGATTTCATCTTTTTTCTTCAGGTTTTCTATTTCCATCTTTGCCACATTTTGTGCCTATTTTATTACTTCTATTTCAGTTTTTAGTTCCTGGCATGTTTCTTTCATTTTTTTGGTTGACTTTTTCTTGGTTTTCTTTCATAGATTTGTTAATCTCTTCCAGTTTTTTGTTTGTATTTTCTTCTATTTCTTTATGGCAAACTTTCATATCTTTGAGAGCTTCGATGATCATCATAAAGGAATTTTTGGTGTTGTTTCCTTCTGTTTATCTTCATTGCTCACTTCAGGTCTTGTAGTTGTAGGACTGCCACTTTCTTCTGGAGTTATCTTGTTGTTCTTTATATTATTATATATATTTTTGCACTGGGGTCTGCCCATAGCTTCATTGGTTCATGATTAGGTGACTCCTAGTCAGTTGTGGCTAGCGGGCTTGTGTGTCTCCTTTCACCTCTGAACAAAAGGTCTGTTCAATCTCTATCTCTGCTCCTGGCAGGGGACTTAATTTCAAGTCTTCAAGTCTTCAATCCTTCTCTGTTTGAGCTGTTGGAGGCAAAGTGGCCATGTGATCTCCCTTAGCAGCAGCTGGAGGGACTCTGACAAAATGTGGCAAGTTAGAAATAGAAAATCTGAAGAAAAAAACTGGAAACACATATCCAAGCATAAAAAACAGAGTTCAAGAGATGGAAGATAGAATTTCTGAAATGGATGGCTCAATAGCTCAAATAGATATATCAGTCAAATCAAAGAAAATTGTAAAACCAAAGAAGCCATAACTCAAAATGTTCAGGAAATCTGGGACACCATGAAAAGATCTAACTTGTGAATAAAAGAATAGAAGAAGGAGAAGAATACCACCTCAAAGGCACAGATAATGTTTTCAATAAAATCATAGGAGAAGACTTCCCTAACCTGAAGAAGGAAATGCCTATAAAGATACAAGAAGTTTACAGAACACCAAATAGATAGGACCCCCACAAAAAGTCAGGATGCCACATAATAATCAAGCCACAAAACATACAGAACAAAGAAAAAATTTTAAGAGCTGCAAAAGAAAAGGGCCAACTTACATCTAAAGTCAGGCCCATCAGAATAATACCTAACTATTCAATGGAAACGATGAAAGCTAGAAGGGCTTGGTCAGAAATTATACAGACACTAAAAGAGCATGGTTGCCAACCTAGAATACTATAAACTGCAAAATTATGAATCACCATAGATGGAGTAAACAAGATATTTCATGACAAAGTCAGACTGAAAGAATATCTATCTACCAATCCAGCACTAAAGAGAGTATTAGAGGGAAAATTCCAACCTAAGGACCCCAGATGCACCCATGAAACCACAAATAATCAATAATTCCACAGAAGAATACTCGAGAGAAAGGAAATACAAACAAGTTACCACCAAAAATGGCAGGAAATATCAATCAGTGGTCACTAATATCCCTTAATATCAGTGGATGCAACTCTCCTATAAAATGTCACACACGAACAAGATGGATACAACAACAGAAGCCATCCTTCTGCTGCCAACAAGAAACATACCTCAACCGTAAAGACAGACACAGGCTTAGAGTAAAGGGTTGGAAAAAGATTTTCCAGTCAAATTTTCCTAAGAAACAAGAGGAGATTGCCATCCTTATATCTAACAAAATAGACTTTAAGCTAAAAGAAATTAAAAGGGACCAAGATGGTCATTACTTATTCATCACAGGGAAAATTGGTCAAGAGGAGATTTCAATCCTGAATATTTATGCCCCTAATATAAGGGCACCTACCTATGTAAAAGAAACACTGCTAAAGCTGGAATCACACATCAATTCTTAAACCCTAATAGTGGGAGACCTCAAAACCCCACTTTCAACCCTGGATAGGTCAACCAGACAAAGACTCAACAGAGAAATAAGGAGTCTAAAAGAGGTTATGATGCAAATGGATTTAATAGATATCTACAGAACCTTCCACCCAAATGCAAAGGAATATACATATTTCTCAGCTCCTCATGGAACTTTCTCCAAAATTGACCACATAATTGGTCATAAAGCAAATATTAACAGATACAAAAAAAATGAAAACAATCCCTTGTAAATATCTGACCACAAGGACCTACAGTTAGATTTCAACAACATCAAAAATCAAAGAAAGCCTACCAACTCATGGAAACTAAACATCATTCAGCTGAACCATCTCTGGGTCAAGGAAGAAATTAAGAAAGAAATCACAGTCTTCCTAGAATTTAATGAAAATGAAACCACAACATATCCAAACTTGTGGGACACAATGAAAGCAGTCTTAAGAGGAAAATTCATAGCATTAGATGCCTACATGAAAAACCTAGAGAAATCCCATACTAGAGACCTAACTGCTCAGCTGACATCCTTAGAACAATTACAAGCAAACTCACCTAGAAATAGTAGATGGCAGGAAATAATCAAACATAGAGCTGAAATCAATACAATTGAAAAAAAAAGAACAATACAAAGAATCAATGAATGTAAGAGCTGGTTCTTTGAGAAAGAAAACATGATAGATAGGCCCTTAGCCAAACTAATCAAAAAATAGAGTGTTCAAATCAACAAAATCAGAAATGAAAAGGGGGACATAACAACAGACCCCAAAGAAATCCAGAAAATTATCAGATCATACTTGGAAAATCTGTATTCCACAAAAATGGAAAACCTAGAAGAAATGGAAAGCTTTCTGGACAGGTACCATCTACCAAAATTAAATGAAGATCATATTAATTACCTAAACAGGCCAATAACCCTTAAGGAAATTGAAGCTATCATTAAAAACCTCCCCAATCTTATTTGCATTATCACCCTTGATAAGTCATGCTTATGATTTTTATCTTCTTTATAGTTATTGTTAACTTCTTAGCATTTTAAATTCATTTTACTGTTTTCCTGATAAGTACAAAATAAATAAAGAAAAAAAAAACTTCCCCAAAAATAAAAGCCCTGGTACAGATGGTTTTAGCGCTGAATTCTACCAGACATTCAAAGAAGAATTACTACCGTTACTCCTCAAACTATTTCACACAGCAAAAACTAAAGGAATATTGCCAAATTCCTTTTATGAGGACACAATTACCCTAATACCGAAGCCACTCAAAGACACAACAAAGAAGGAGAATAATTGACCATTTTCCCTCACAAACATTGATGTGAAAATTCTCAACAAAATTTTGGCAAACCATATAAAACAATGTATAAAAGATATCATCCAACATGACCAAGTAGGCTTCATCCCAGAAATGCAGGGCTGGTTTAACATACAAAAAAGCATAAATGTTATCCATCATATAAACAAATTAAAGGAACAAAAACACATGATCATATCCTTAGATGCTGAAAAAGCCTTTGACAAAATCCAACACTCATTTATGATTAAAGCTCTGGAGAGATCAGGAATACAGGGAGAATACCTAAATATAATAAAGGCAATTTACAAGAAGCCGACAGCCAGTATCAAACTTAATGGAGGAAAACTCAAAGGAATACCACTAAAATCAGGAACTAGACAAGGATGTCCCTTCTCCCCATATCTATTCAATATAGTTCTCGAAGTTTTAGCTAAAGCAATAAGGGAATGAAAAGAGATTAAGGGCATACAAATTGGAAAAGAAGAAGTGAAACTATCTCTATTTGCAGGTGATATGATTGTATACCTAAGTGACCCATAAAATTCTTCCAAGGAACTGCTACAGCTGATAAACACTTTCAGCAATGTAGCAGGATACAAGATTAACTCAAAGAAATCAGTAGCCCTTCTATACACTAAAGATAGAAGAGCTGAAAAAGAAATAAGGGAAACATTACCCTTCATAATAGCAGCAAATAGTATTAAATAGCTTGGAGTAACTATAACCAAAGAAGTAACAGACCTATTTGACATAAATTTTAAATCACTGAAGAAAGAAATTGAAGAGAATATCAGAAAATGGAAATCTCTCCCATGTTCCTGGATTGGTAGGATCAACATAGTAAAAATGCCAATTCTACCAAAGGCAATCTACAGATTCAATGCACTGCCCATCAAAATCCCAACACAATATTTTTTGGACCTTGAAAGAACAATACTCAATTTCATTTGGAATAACAGGAAAGCTGGGATTCCCAAAACAATTTTACTCAACAAAAGAACCTCAGGTTGTATTCCCATTCCTGACTTCAAGTTATACTATAGAGCTACAGTAATAAAACAGCTTGGTACTGGCATAAAAACAGACTTGTGTATCAATAGAATAAAATTGAGGATCCAGACATTAACCCAAAAACCTATGAATACCTATCTTTGACTAAGAGGCCCAAAACATTCAATGGAAAAAAGATAGCATATTTAAGAAATGGTGTGGCATAGCTGAATGGAAATGTGTAGAAAATTGCAAATAGATCTGAGCCTGTCACTCTGCACAAAACTCAAATCCAAGTGGATCAAAGATGTCAACATAAACCCAGCCACTTTGAATTTGATAGAAATGTAAGTGGGAAATATACTTCTATGAATTGGCATGGGCTACCACTTCATAAATATAACACCAGTGGCACAAACACTAAGACCAACAATCAATAAGTGGGATCTCCTGAAGCTAGGAAGCTTTTGTGAAGCCAAGGACACTGTCAATAGGAAAAAACGACAGCCTACAGAATGGGAAAAGATTTTTACCAACCCTACAAGTAATAGAGGACTGATCTGTAAGATATATAAAGAGCTCAAGAATCTAGAGCCCAAAACCTTCAATAACCCAATCAAAAAATGGTGTTCAGATCTGAAAAGGGAATTCTCAGCAGAGGAATTAGGAATGGCTGAAAGGCACCTGAAAAAGTGCTCATCATCTTTAGCCATCAGAGAAATGCAAATCAAAACGACTTTGAGATACCACATAACACCTGTTAGATTGGCTAAGATAAAAGGCACAGATGACAGCCTATGTTGGAGAGGATGTGGATCAAGGGGAACACTCCTCCATTGTTGGTGAGAGTGTAAGGTTGTTCAGCCTCTTTGGAATGCAGTATGGCAGTTTCTCATAAAATTGAGAATCAATCTCCCCAAGGACCCAGCAATACCACTTCTGGGTGTATACCCTAAAGATGCACATTCACACTCCAAAGGTATTAGCTCAACTATGTTCATAGCAGCATTATTTGTAATAGCAAGAACCTGGAAACAACCTAGATGTCCCTCAACTGAAGAATGGATTAACAAACTGTGGTACATCTACACAATG